>JAOEHY010042121.1:0-15946 GCA_025447955.1 Psilopsiagon aurifrons
TTTCTCCCCGCCCCCCCCCCCCCCTTTTATTACATTTTGCTATTATTTTTATTTTGATTATTAAACTGTTCTTATCTCAACCGACAAGTTTTTTTATTTTTTCGCCCTTCTGACCCTCTCCCCACTGGGGATAGAAAGGATTGAGCAAGCAGCCATGAGGTGTGTAGTTGCCAGCTGGGGTTAAACCACAATGATGACTCAACAGAAACTTTTCAGCTTAAATGTAATCACACAATTTATTAGGGCGGGGTGAGGGAGCTATTTTCAGATGGATTTAAGATGATAATAAAAAGAGTTAGCTTTGGTTTATTGCTGTTCCAGATGGTAACCAAAAGGGACTGAGAAGTGTGGGAGTAACAGTTCTCCAATGGAGGTGTGGATTTAGAAAGTTATGTATGCTGTGCAACTGTCAACTTTTGCTTAAAAGGTTCCGTGGCTTGTTACACTGGACTCCACAGAGACAATCATAGAACCACAGAATGGTTTGGGTTGGGAGGGAACTTAAAACTCATGTAGTTCCAACCCCCTGTCATGGGCAGGAACACCTTCCACTAGACCAGGTTGCTCAAAGCCCTGTCCAACCTGGTAAAGTCAAAGGTAAAGAAAAGGATCCTTCAGGATGATTTTTTTGACATGATATGAAGAACAAAGAAAAGAAACCTGGTGATTTTTGCTGTTTGCATCACTAGCAGATAACTGAGAATTTGCTTAATTCAAAGCAAAGGCCTCATGAGGATTTTGTAGGACTGGCACATTTAGACACTCATTTTCTATAAATATTTCAGTCCATCTCTTCACTGAAAGATAATTTATCTGAGTATGTCAAGACAGGACTGAAGAAAACAGATACAGTCTAGATTTAACCTGAGTTATGAATCTGATATTTTATTTCTCTGACAGGCAAGGTAGGGAGAGGGACAGACTGAGTGGGAGTAGATTATACTGCCATTTTTTAATCTGTGTTTAAGAAAAACTTTCAAACTCCAGGCTCCTGGATTGCAAGAGGCAAATTGCATCATTGAACTGGTACATCAATACCATTATACATGTTACAAGTAATAAGCTGCGCAACTCCAGAGTAAACTTATTCAGAAGTCAAGAAACAGCACAGAGATAAACAGAGTACCTCGTTTTTATTAGCGGCAAGAAAGATGTCAGCAGAGCCACTGCAAGCGTAGATATATCAATAATTCACACTGAATTACCTAGCAGATTTTTAACACCATCATGTCCTTTGTGGCCTCTAGTCTGAGTATCTGTATTTGTGTAAAGAGCCATCTTTAGAACTAAACATTATCAATACAGTACACATACACCTAACTAATTGTATCCACTTAACCACGACAGGTGAGTTAAGAGCCTAATTGCCATAGTCTACTTACACATTTAATGAGATAAAGCACTATAACTTTTCAAGTATTGCTTTTCAGGTAGTAGTAGCCAAGAGACCAAATGAGGAAGGAAAACAATGTGTCTGTAGTTGCTATAAAATGGATTTTATAAAGTCTGAAGAGCCTCAGTTATCTAGTAATAAGGCGTCTATGTGTTAGCATAATATCCAAGCTAAAAAAGCCCCTAGAATCCCAGTTAAGAAATTAGGGCGTCCTCTAAATAGCTTTTAAAATTCTTTGATCTAGAGTCATCATTAAAGGATATTTTCTGCTATAAGGTCTCAGGAATATCTAGTCCACAAAACTGATCGACCTTTTCTTTTTCAGAACTTACCAATATATATGAAGTATCCTTGGCTGCCTCTTATTCAGCTCCATGCTACCTCAGAAAAGTAAGATTTTCTTGGCCAGAGGAAACTCTTGAATGATCTGAAAAAGCAACACTGAATCAGGTCTTGTAGCATACTACAATCACATCCTGTGTTACAGTCATACCCCCTTGTACCTCTGGAGAGTAAAAGGTTGAAAACCACCAGTGTGTCAGAGAACAGTAGAAGATACTAAAGTCGTGAGTGTTCTTGACCAGACACATCTAAGCAGTCTGCAAAGCAGCTATTTCACAGAGTGAAACTTACATCCCCTTCCAAGCAGTTATGCTAAGCAGAGAGAAAAACATCCTTCCTAGCTCCAGCCAATATGACTTGGAGAAAATTACTTCCTGATTCCAGTCAGGTGATCAATTTAACCCTGACTATGTAAACAAGTTCTATCCAATTAACACCTGACATCCTAACAAACTGGCCCGGTTTTACCTGCTGCCAATCTTATCATTTAAAAAAGGGCAGCCCCCTTCTCCTATATCATGTACCAAGAAGGAGAATAAAAGTATATGCAGAAGAATAGAAGAACTGGCGTGTGGACCAGTTAAAAGCATTTCTGTTTAGGGATTGTGTACGAAAAGTGCACAAACAAGTTTCCCATTAAATTTCTCTGGCAATGTCAGTGAGTATCCAAAGCTTTAAATCACAGACTTCATATTCTGACCCAAGATCACTTCACTGTGTCACACATATCCTTTCATTAATTTATAAATTTCCATCTGGAAGTAGTTCAGGTCCCCGCCTCCATGACCTTGTCTGGAAAGCAGTTCCAGAGCTTTGCAAAATTGCCAAGAACCTTCTTTCAATTTTCTTATTTATTCATAGTTGTTTGTAAGTATCCGAACTTGAAATAGTGTTATCCTTTAGCATACAAGTCGTCTTCTCTCACATCTACCCCCACACATACTTATAAAGATATAACCATATGCCCTTTCAAGCTTTGTTTTGCCAGATAAGCTATTTTCATCTCAGCTGAGAAAATAGGTACTCCTTTCCCCTAACCATCCCACTCTGCACCTGCTGTGAATCAATGTGGGTCGTGAGAACTGTAAACAACATTCTGAGAATTGTCTTACTGATGTCTTCTAAAGCAATATTAACACTTTATCATCTTCACTGAAAATTCTTCAGCTAATATTCCCTGAAACCACTTCATAGCCATGACATTAGGATGGCTCATGGTCACCGTACAGCCGACTAATGCATTAAATCTCTTCCCCTTGCTATTGCCAGCAATTATCAAGACACAGCTTATACTTAAAGAATACGATATTAATCCCAAAGCACCCAGCTCCACTTTCCATGCTATTAGGTTTCCATTTTGTCAGTCCATAAGGTCATTTATTTCTTTTCTGATATGCTAGTCGTATTCTAATTTTGTGCCATGTCTTAATGCCATAGGCAGTTTCCTACTTTAACCAAGTTCAACAGAACTACTTAAATCAGTATCAAGATCAGTCCTAGAGAAATTTTATTTGCAAAGTCATTTCATTTTGATATTTCTATTTTTAACAGAACCCTCTTTCAATATAACCCTTTACTCAGTTCCTTTCCGGCCTTACAAATCTTTCATGAAATCCACCCTTCTCCACCTTAAATAACTTCCCACAGGGAACACTAGAATGCCTTATTTTGATAAAGGTAGATTAAGTCTTCTGCATTACTCTTCTCTGGGACAATGATCTTATCAAAGAAAGATATTAAGTTAGCCTGATATGAGCTACCCTTGATAAAATCATGTTGTATTTTTTCCCCACTTTCCATTTACCTCCAGGTCCTTGATAAGTTTTACCTTCAAAATCTATTCTAAGACCTTGCTTGTTGTTGAGGTCAAACTACTATGTCTGCATTTGATTTGTCCACCTCTTTTCTCTTTTGTGAATAAAAGGAATATCTTCATTATTCTTTAGTTGTATTGAGCTAGCCCTGAATTGAACTGATACACATAAAATCCTTGCAAATCAGCATTTGCATTTGTGGATTCTTTCAGTGCCCTGAAACGGGTATGGTTTAACCCTCTCCATTTCATCACAGTAAGTAGTTCTATTCAGAGTTTTTAACATCCTGGAAGATGGAATAGAGAGTACTTACAAAAAGTGCGCAACTCAATGTGTAGTTTTGAGGAGCGGACAGAGATCAGGGAAAGAGAAGAGAGGGTTTTGGAAGAATCAGAATTCAGAATACTGTAACAAATGGGAAAGGTTGTGTGGAATACTCACTAAGGGCAAGAGCAGCACGGTACATTTTAATGACAATAAATCTAATGCACACTTGCAGGATAAGGAATGTCTGGCCAGGAAGCTGTCCAGCAGAAAAGAATCTAAGAACACCAAAGATGGAGAATATGGGCAAAGAAACAAAGGATAAGAGGTTAAGAAAATATGACTGATGCAGAAATGGTGGAGGAATTGGGTGTGTTAGATTATAAACATAGGCCAGGGAGAGGTTGGCAGAGCACCAATCTTCCAGGACTTCCTGAAAAGTTCTGCCCATGATGCAGTTCCCTATCCCAATGAGTCAGGCAGCCACCAGTACGCTTTTCCTGTCCTAAATGTAGAGTTAAATCAGACAATCCCCTGCTATGTTTTTCAGGCATCCATGCCTATGATTCTTATGTCATCTACTCAGTGTTTCCTACTGTATTATTCCTATAAAGATTACAGATATAAATATGTGTGTGCATCAGGCTCTTCATTAAGTCCTTTGATTAAAGAACTTCATTGTCTTTTTTTCTTTTCTTTTTATAGTGCTGGAAGATCTAACAGATCTAACAACAATTACTTCTAAATTATAAATAAGATAGATATGCTTCTTTCTTGTTGCAGTGGAAGAGGGTTAAAATGCCATCAACAGCAGCATAGTTATGATATGATTTCTTCTAAAATAGAAAGAGGAGCAGTCCAAAAATTATGTGAACACACATACAAATACTGTGTGTTATTCCCTTTTATAAACTCTGCAGCCTCAACTATGGATATTAATTTTGTATTCAAAGAACTGACTTACCAAGGGTATTTTAAATATTCTGATTTCATTCTCAATATAGGAGAAATGTAATTATTTTAGAGGAAGCAGAATTTCTGCTATTTATTCTAATCGATTTTCCTTCTGTAATCTTCTTTGTATAAAGACAGGCTGTAAGAAGAGGAACTCGCAAGAATTATTTACATACTTTTCATGCAATCTGTGAATAGGCATGTTTAATGCTTCTGAAAAGAAGTCACTGTAATACAGTGCAAATTATTAATTTATGAATGTGGCACAATTGATAATACATGCTTACCGCAGCTGTGATTTTCTACTCTACTTGAATTTAATGCTTTTATTATCTTGCCTATGCACTAAGTCTTGGCATATGTGTGCAGATGTGTGCCATGAAGCCTTTGAAAATTTCAGGATTAGAGATGGCTAATCTCCCAGCAGCATCAGTAGGAAGGAATATAGAAGGGATAGAGGCACAGCTATAGGTTCTCTCTTCTTTTTTTGTGTCATCTTTAAAAAGATGAAATTGCAGCATAACATGTCTATCAATAGGTATTTATGTTTATATAGTGTTATTTATCATTGTTAAGTCTTCATTTTTACTTTCCTCTGCCCACAAAGGGCTATGCAGAAAGCAGAGAGTACAGTTTTATAGAGATCCATTTATTAGACTGGATTTTACGAAGCAGCTTTTAAAACCTGAAGATAGAACATACCTTTTGCACAATATTCTGGAGGAAGTGAGTTATTCTGAAAACTGCTCAGGTTATTTTGGATGAGCAGGCACAACAGCTTTTATTCTGAATAAATAATGAGACTTGGGAACTTTCTTACAAAACAGTTCATCACTAAAAGATACCATCTGGCTCAAATTTGGTGAGCGACTTCATGAGACTTTGCAGTTTCAGTAGTTGTGTTAAAAGTAGGTTTTCAGATTCAGGATATATGTTTTAGTTAAACTGAGATAGCCTTTCCTTAAAAAGGCAATACTTCCTTGATTTGGGCACTTACCTGTAATGATGTGGAATAATTTCTACTGCTGCCTAATTCAGGCCATGGGCATGTGTCCAAGTCCTTCAAATGTCTAAGGAAATGCCATATTTTGAAGCAGGAACATCGATGGAACTGTAAAATTAGTCTTATGAAAACTATTATCAGAGATACCTAAAAATATAACTGTTGGTTTCACATAACAGTTGTTTTCAGCATGCAGAGAAACTCATTGGGCTTTAATACATACAGCTAAAGTGTAACAGTTATCAAACACTGCACTAAATGAAGCTCCTGTTGTGAATGAAGACAATAAAGCAGTTTCATTTCAGTCATCTACACGTATTCTTTTTCCTAGAATCGTGGCATGAGGTAGAAATAGAGCTTAAAGACCAGACACAAACATTTTAAAATATCCTGAAATATTTTTCTTTTACTTTTTTGAACTGTTATTTCTTTCTATGTTTCAGCATCTATTAAGATTTTTCTATGCTTGAGATGAATTTTATGTCAAAAGAGATAAGCTAGCATACTGACATTATATGGTTATAGGAAACACACCATAGTTCAATGATTAAACTGAAGTATTTTTAAACAGATTGTTTAATAAATTTCAATCCAAGATTACATCTCTTGCATGAAAGTCCTAGTTCTCAAAATGTTTCCTTAACAGCCCTGTATTCAGGAGATTTAATGGCAACCATCTTCTTACAAGACACCATAACATAATGGATAATGCATTTACATTTCTGCTAATACAAAATTAAAACCCCAACACCTTTATAAATGGAAGAGACAAACAAAATCTAAACAGTATTTTTTCACTGTTTCTGGTGTAGCTTTCGGTGGGTGCCAACTTAGTGATAACAGTATTGATGGAAAGCAAACTGCAGTGTTCCAGCCAAATAATTAAGAAAATTTACTATGAAAATGCAAAGCCAAGACAGTGTTTTGTACTGCGATATGCACTCCGGATCTGAAAAATTCTTTCTCCATTAGACAAGTTACTACCATTATGCCAAGATAAATAAGGTCTGATAAATGTTTCAAAATGAAAGTCTCAGTTGTTGCTTATCCAAATACTACAGAACAGCAGAGTAAAAAGTTTTAGGATAAAACTTTTACTCTTAGATGCAGTAAAAGACGCAACTGAAATATATTTAAGACTCTAAAACACTACAGAGGAATAATGTGGATACTTATATAACAGCACAGTTACCGATCAGCAAAGAAAGCAGGTGTTGTGTTATTTTAACCACAGACAATAGAAGACTGAGATTTAAAAACATAAAATAGTAATCTTTGCTTTTGTGACCCAAAGGGATCCAATGAAGCCTTTCCAGATGGAAATAAACAAAAGTCTTGGATATAAGACTCAAACACAGATATCACAATGGAAATAGCAGGCCCTATCCTTATAAAGAACATCTGTTGTGAAGTTGTTTACATTCCTACCAAAGTGGAAAAGAGTATAGCTAATTCTCCATTGCAGTCAGAAGCCAGACATGTAGGGAGAGTATGAAGTTACTTTTCAGTGGTTTTTAATACATTATAAACACACACGGCTTTTCATTAGCTCAGTTTTGTCACTTGAAAAAAGAAATAGGGATTTGGGGTGCAGAGAATCATTTGCTTGCAATTTGCCAGGGATTTATTTCCACATTTTCCATTCTTTTGTATTTTACAACTTGAATTTTTGAAGCTTATTTCATCCCTGTTACAAGGAGGAAACTAGATGTCCATTCATGAGTCCCTTGCTGAGCAGTCTACAAGAAATGAAGAACTTCCAGCCTGCGGGTTAGCAATTTGCTCTCACTCTTCCAGAGATAATAACTAGACTGTGTTTAACCTGAGTTTCTCAGGAAATTACGAATAGATCATAAATTATAGGTTATTACTGCATTAATATTCCTCCTCTCTTCTGTCCAACTCTAGGTTTTCAGAAGTAGTTGGGTTTTTTTTTCATTCCTTTTTTATTTTCTTTTTAACACTGGGAAATCAAGTATATTTAAGCAGAGACCACAAAGTGTTTGTTCTGCTATTCCTGTCCTCCCCCCTGCCCTCCTAGCCCGGGCAATGGAAGACAGAACAACTCCATCTTCCCCCGTGGTGTGATGGGTGGCTAGCGGGAGGGGTAGAACAACCACATGAAATGTTCTTGATTTACATTAAAACAACTTTATGACATGTTACCACCCTGCTTGATGTATTTTAACAATGAAGTATTAAATAGTAGAGCTAAAGCTTTGATTTTAAAAGCCACATTACAAAATTAATTTTGCATAAATCTACTGTGTTTTACGCCTACTTATGCCAGATTTTTACTGGGCTCCTCACTGTTGGTAGTCGCTCTCCATCAGCATTCCTGCTCAAAACTATATTCCAGGTCATTAGTGCTCAATCTTATATACGTATATATACGCACAAACACATCTAGATACTATTTCCCAGTAAAGTTTAGCTCAGATTTCAGCACTAAACACAAAGTTATACCTGTGAATTTATGCACAGAATAATTTGACTTTATTCCTTCATGTAAGGTAGAAATAAATTTGTGCAAAAATAGATGGCAAATACAAAGACCACCAACAGCAAAGAAAGACCAAAGAGGTGTAGTTTGGGAAGAAGGTTTGTTATGAATACAACACTTCAAAAAGAGGCAGTGTGATTTGTATATGGAAAAAATAATACAGTGCTTAAGCACAAAAATGGAAATTTATGTGTAGCTATAATCCTATAATTTCTAGTTTCTCCTATATATTTTTCCAGTGAAGACCGTATTGCATCATAAAAAATTTAGCCCACCACTTCTTTATGTTTGCCTTTTTCATTGTTGGCTTTCAGAAAAACAATTTTTGTAATGATCTAACTGTATATGATTTTGAAATAAATTACACTAATAAATATAGTGACTTGAAATAGCAAGCAAAATCATGGAATCATATCTTGCTTTTCTTCTTCCTACACAAACTAGAGAATAAACTTGTAGAAGAAACTTTACTACCAGCACAGCAGCCTGATTACAAAGGGCAATCGCTAATTTTGAAGTACACTAGAGAGACATGACCTGATTACAGCACAGTGATTAAGATACAGATATAGATTAAGATCAGGTTGTACTGATATGACCAACAGAATAAAATTAAAGTCACTTTTCTAACAGCTAGTGATTTATGAAAGATCTTTTACTTTCCAAATATTGGAGTTGAACAAAGGTAATACACATTTTCTTTTATTCTGAAACATTTAGGTTCATATGGTCTTGACCATTTCCACAGGAGCCAGGTAAATACACACATTCGAAGTAATGATCCTGATTCTGAAGGCACTTGTTTGACTTGATACAATCCTGAATTATTATAGTGAGTTAATTTCCCCTGTAAAACTCAAGAATGTGTCAAATAGCTGCAGGAGCCAAAAGCTATGAAGCTTAATGTCAAATACTTGCTGCTCTTTGAATTTTTTCAGTTTCTGAAGGAATCTTTTACAGAACTAACTGCTAATTGTACCAAATGGTCATTCTCAGACAGTGAGAAGTATAGTTGGAGCCAGACTCTTCTTTCTAGGGAGAACAGTCCCTTTGACATAATTAGAGACATCCTCCACAAAACACAGTTGTTTCTTTAATAAGTGACACTGAACACCATCCCAGCCTACAGCAGCTTTCTCAGTTTGAAACACAAAAGTAGTCAAGTCTCAAAAATTTCAAAGACAGCTTTTCATTTTATTTTCTCCTTGATCCACTGATAGAGCAGTTCATTTTCTTGAATTTTGTAAAATGACTTTTTCACTCATCAGACCTGTGTAACAATTCACTGCCTCAATCTTGTTCCTGTTTGATTCATCCGCTTTTCCTTCGGCCTTTGGACAGGAAGCTCCACTTCAGAAACATTTTCTAAATTCACTTTTGTGAACTTTTCTCCCTCAGTTGCACTTTGTTCCATTTTAAAAAATAATTGCATTTCCTGCAACATAATGTGCTAGTTTCAGGGGTTTAAATTTCATCAAATTTTCTTCCTTAGAGACCGCAATGTCTTTTCTTTAAAAAGCACCATTTGATAACACACTATCAGCTATAACACGGTGCTTTTCAAGCAGTAAATTGTATAACATATTTCCAGAATTCTCAGCTTCATTCTGCTAACTTAGAACAGGTTTTTCACTAGTGAGGCGGTGGTACTCTCATGCATATTTTTTTGCTTTTCACAAAGATTTTCTGATTTCTGAACTTTGCTGCTGCAGTCTGTTCTAAGACAGTATCTCCTCTGAGAACAACTCTTTAGCAAGACAGGACTGCCAATAATCCTGATCTTTTTCAGTGTTAAAAAGGCTGGAAAGCTACGAAGTTCCACTCCTCCAGGCTTTTTCTGCCTCAAAGCTGATAGGCAAACTTCACATAGATATTCCCTGTGCAGAATGTAGTTAATCCTTCTCAAGATGTAGGAACAAACCCTGTAATATGAATTACATCTTCAGCTGGGTATTTACATTTACAGTGTACAAACCAGAAAGCTGCAGAAGCTCAAAGCATAGTAAACTCATACACAAGTGTGTTCCAGTAGAGCATACCATGGGCTATGTTATGATCTTTGCTTACTTAGACCAACTGGAACACAAACACTGTCATTTTGCATTAACGGTGAAACGCAGCTTAGTTGAGTCTGACCATGGTTAGTTAAGTTTTGTGTAGTTAGCTTTACTGCCTTCTTCCATATAACAGCTGATAATATCCTATTCCTTGAACTGCTAAGCTTAGAGATCAGTCTTCAAAAGACAAACAAATCTGAGCAGATACAATATTTAAGAAGGATGGTGATCACTCCATAGAAAAAGTAAGGTGCAAAAACCCAGCTTCTGAACAACTTAAAGGCAGTATAAAACATGTGGTCCCAGAGAAGTAAAGTCAGACCTCCCCAGACTCTGAGTCAGAACCAATGTTCCACAAACATGCTCAAGTTTGACAAGATTCAGAGTGTCAGCAGCCTTTTGCCTGGCCAGATATAGTCTTTCTTGAACTCCTACT
The DNA here is from genome assembly GCA_025447955.1 of Psilopsiagon aurifrons. Lineage (NCBI taxonomy): Eukaryota > Metazoa > Chordata > Aves > Psittaciformes > Psittacidae > Psilopsiagon > Psilopsiagon aurifrons. The sequence continues at coordinate 10,767 of JAOEHY010042121.1, forward strand.
GTGCTGCTTCTCTGTGTGCTTGTTTCCATCTCCTGCATTCCCCCAGCCTGTCGTCCATGTTTCCCTCTGCCTGAGGTCACTCTTCTCCCGCTACTTTCTGCAGCCCAAACACCCCACAGTGTCACCTCCTCCTCTGCAGCCGTGTCCCATCTACCACAGTCACTTCCCTCCATGGTCTGGGGTTTCTTTCCCAACCCCACGGAGGCAGAGCCAAGGGCAGAGCCTAGGCCTGGCTCAGCAGGGAGCCCTTTGGGAAGGGCTGTGTCCAGGCCCAGCCTCACCTTCCTTCAGCACATCCCACCTTTAACCAGCCAGCCCTCCACAAAGACAAGAGCCACAGAGCCCACAGGCTCCACAAGAAGACAGAAATGAACCTGGATGCCTTGTTCCAGCAAATAGAGTTCACAGAGAAGCAGGCGAGGGAGAAGAGACAACTCATCCAACAAGGTCTGCCCCATGGCCACCATCCTGTGGGTCTGGAAGTGGCACTGACCACACTTAATGGCTTCTCCATTCCCCTAAGGAAAAGCAGGGCAGACACACTGCCATGAGGGGGTCAGTGAAAGCCGGCAGGCAGCTGGGCTGGCGGCTTATTGCCAATAGCATGCTTTTACGAGAACGTGACTTAAAATCATAGAATAGTTTGGGCTGAAAAGGACCTTAAAATCATCTAGTTTCAACCCCCACTAACTTTTACAAACTGAGCACGCATTCTTATGGGTTTTTTGTTGTGTTGCAGCTAAACTCGACATAAATAGAAGCTATGAAAAAATTAACCAAATAAAAGAAGAGCTGAGCACTGCAAAAATGAAACTGGAAACTGAGGTAAGCGGGCATGTTTATAGTATACATAATAATGAAGTACATTATATCTACAAATATATGACCTATTCTTTCAGGAATAGATTCATAAACAATTTCAAGGATTACGCTTCACCTATCGAATACCACAGCACAGAGAAAACTTACACTGTGCATTTCTGTAGTGAAAAATGACCTGTCAGCGTCTTTTCCCTCTCACAAATCTCACCCTTCGGGCTGGCTCCTGGCTATGGTCAGGGACAGGAGCTTTTCCAGCTCACACTTCCAGAGTCTGGAAGCACTGGAGACAGCACCTGTGCACGTGGCAGCCGCTGGTGCCCTGCAGACAGAGCTTGGCAGGGAGCAGACCGCCGTGCCTGGTCAGTCTGTTCAGAAGACACAGCCGTCAGACATCCCAGGTCCTGTCTTAACTGCCCTGGAGCTTGTTACAGAGCCTTCCTTCAGAGGCCCAGAAACCATTCCTTTGCTGCCCATTGCCATTCAATAAAGGCCTTTCATAGAAAATACAGGGAAACATCCCCTGTGTTTACTTGACAGGTAGTCATATCCTAAAGATCTCCCTGTGAGCCTGGGCTCCCAGTTAGGGCTTATAAGGTGTAAGAGATTTTCTAGGGACAGCAAAGACAGAGGAAAGGTTCTGAATCTGTTTAGTAGTTTTAAGATTTTATTATGCTTTTCATTTAACCAAACTGAAGACATATTTTCAGATTTAAAAAAAAATGAAAATCCATTTCTTTACAACTGAAAATGAATCATAGAATCGTAGAATAGTTAGGGTTGGAAAGGACCAACCCTCCCTGACATAAGCAGGGACTAAATATCATTCCCTGTGCTCATAAGTATGTAAGCTACCAGAATGTATATGCCCAACAGGAAAGCATATGGAGCCTCCTTTGAAGTCAGAACTGTTATATCCTATCACTTAAATAAACATCTTCAAGAACCCTTGGGGATTTCCTCACCTAGTTGTGAAAATAAATGTTTAGGGGATGCTTTTCATCCTTCCAAAAACAGGCTCTTCTGCCTTTTATAAAAGTCTATGTAGTAAGTATAATACATATCAACATTGCTGCAAGGGGATTGGAATAAAAGAGAACTCATTTACAAGTATTTACTGGTTGCAAATTGAGACTATAATCATGAAAGCATTAATTCATGGGCTTGCATTTATGGATGTCACAATCTCAGAACCCAAAAATGCTTTAAAATGATACCTTAACCAACACAGATTTTATCTGTGTGTGACTTGTAAGGTTAAGTCCTTTGTAGTCTTGCTCATAGATTTATTTATTAACATAACAATTTTAAGTTTATACTACTAGTTTGTTATTGATGTGTTGTGATTTATATCAAGGTTTATGTGGTAAAAGAAGGTCCCAAGAGTAGAGCCATTGTTGTAAACAACTAATAGGAAGAGCTGAAGAACTATTCCTAATTAAACCTTAAGTGCTTTACCCACTAGGATTAATAATATTCTTACTAATGTCCACAAAAATTTTTTTTCTTGCTTGCTTAGTCAAACATTGACTCGTGTATAAATGAGGAATGATACAAAAACCATGTGGAATCAAGAAATGCATTCCTGTCAGATAGTACTTAGGTTTGAAGATCATTGTTATTGAAATTATTAAAAGTAATACATTTTTCAGTACAGGGATTAAGTTTACATATATCTACAGTAGTAAATGTGATTCAAACAATATTAAATATTGTTTAAAATAAAAGAACAAATGTTGTTCATCTAATGCTGCTCATGTTGTCCTTCTGTCCAAATAACTATGCTTCTTTCTAAGCCTACACATCCAAGCATGTGCATGCAGAACAGCATATGCCTGACCCAGCAGCTGAGACTGAGTTCAAAAGTGTTTTGACATCTATTTCACAGAGACTGCCTGTGGTCGGTCATAGTCTTAGGAAATGCTATTTTTTCCTCTGTTCTGTACAATCAGGTAGCATGTAATTAGAACCTGAATTATAGCATTTTGCTTTTCATGGCTCAATGATTTCTTAAAAAAAAAATCTGTTGCAAATGCGTAGATTAAGTTGGCATCTTACAGATGGAGAAATTACACTGCAGATCATTATGTTCAATAATATAAATACAGTGGTAAAAGATCCTCTACTCTCTTTGAATTAGTATGTAAAATAAATATTCATGAGGCAAGCACTTTCTGGGCACTTAACATGTTGGACGTATCAGGGAGAAGAAAAAAATGGGTCCTTTCCTCTCATATTCTAGTCTTATGGCATTTGATTTTACTATCCTTCTTTTTTGACCAGATGCTCGTCTTCTGCACCCTCTCTAAATTAATCTACATTATTTCATTTTACAATATGCTAGGTTTTGTCTCTGTAATATAACTATTATTTGGTTTTTGCTGCTTCTGCACACAGTCACATATCAGCCTGACTCTTCGATTTACTTCCTGATGCTTGCCCTGGGCCTTTACAGTCTGTGGCAATTCTCCTAACTTTACTTTCCTTACCCATTGTTCTGAGTATTACAGTCGGAGTCATTCTCTTGACCTATTTTTCTCCACTTCATCAGATGAATGATACTCACCCTTTAAAAACTTTTCAGCTCTAGATGTTCCCTATTTATCTGCTGTTATATTTTATCCCACCATATATCTTAACTTAGGTTAGACAATGATACAGTAAATGCACTGGAAAATTGACAGGAACTCTGTAGCAAATTTTAAAAATGAAATGGTGGAACAGTGTACTGTTCTGTCAGATAAATTGCTTTTTAAAATTAGTAAAAATTAAAAAAAACCCCTATATTCAAAATAGACATTTGAGGCTTGGGGATTTTATGGTCAAACTGCCTTTAACCAATGAGCTAATTGCCATTCCATGTCATTGGCTAAGAATTCCAGAAATTATGCTCAGAAAACTATAAGCATATCCCTCCCTCCTTCATGTATACAAGAGTAGCATTGCACAGTTGATGATGTGCACAGCTATTCCATAAAAACAATGATGTTGGAACCCTGTGCCCCTGATATTACTGTCTGATTTTGTATGTGATGAGCTTGACACAATTAGATGGAGGACATCTTATCATGCTGGGTACCAGATCCCATGTGATCAGTATTTTTCCTAGTTTTAACCTGAAAACCAAAATCTCCTAAACTGAACAGAATTTAGATAGATGGACCAGGACTAAATGTGTCTTTTCAAAGGCTTAGTTGTATATAGGAAAATTGCTGGGGGAAAAAAGAGCTGTTTTGCTTGTGCTAGTCCAGCAGTTATGCCAGCTGTGTTTTAACAGAACCAAGAATCTTAGGTACAATATCAAAGTATATGAAACAGTAAAACAATAACCTTACTTTATAACCTCTTTTAATTGTTTGTTTTTCTCTTGGAAGGTTCAGCATCTGTCTGAAAAAGAGTTCTGCTTAGAAATTCTGAAGAAACGTGAAGAGAGCTTAGAAAAGCAGAAAGCTGAACTTCTTAATCAAAAGAGCAGTCTTCTTAAAATCTTTGTATGTTTTCAGCTGTGGTATTCAAACAGCTCTTCTCTACTGCATAAGAAAAGTCAGCTCTAAAATTTGAAAATATGGAAGAAGTAATGTTTTAAATATGGAAATATTTTTTTTACTCTACCATACATAATGTAAATGTACATAAATTCTCACTATTAATTTAAACCATGATCTAAAGTCATGTATGCTGCATTTTATCTACAAAGATGATTTAACATGCTTGACTTCATTTTTTAATGTCTGCTGTTGTGTGACTGAACTCCAATTCTGACACATTATTTCCTTTGCAAAAGAAAATTAGGAAAGTCTCACCTAAATGGGACTGCACCATCCACAATAAAACATATTGAGAAGGATCAAAGTTAAAAATCAGTGAGGCCAGCACCACATTTTAGAAATCCTGACGTACCACACCATCTCTTTGATGCTAGACACACCTAGCCGCCTCTGAATAGGTAGCTTATAGAGATATATACAGAAAACAAGCTTTTCAGTTCTCTTTCATGTTAACCTGGACATTGCTTTCCTCTTAGTACGTTGAGGGTCCTTGGATTTGTAGATGTTAACAAAAGCCACAGATGAGTAGACTTCTGCACATATGTATTTGTACTTCAAATAAGCAGAGCTGAATTTTAAACATTCAATACTGTCCTGGGTTCAGCAGTAGCAGTCATTTTTCTCCTTCCTAGTAGCTGGTGCAGTGCTGTGTTTTTGACTTTCAGCCTGGGAATAGCGCTGATAACACTGATATTTTCCGTTACTGCTCAGTAATGTTTACTCTGACCAAGGACTGTCTGAGTCTCATGCTCTGCCAGGGAGGAGGGGAAGCCAGAAGGAAGCAGAGACAGGACACCTGACCCAAACTGACCA
>JAOEHY010042122.1:0-14816 GCA_025447955.1 Psilopsiagon aurifrons
CCTCCCCCCCGCCGGGACCGAGGTGCCTGCTCCTTCCCCGGGGCCTGGGCGGTGGCAGCCCCACACCCTGGGGCCGTGCAAGCTCCTCTCGAAAGCAAGCGTACGGTGCCCTGGGCGGGCATTAGTGAGGCGTGTGCCGAGGGGGTGTGTATGTGGGCTGGAGTTTATTATTATTATTATTAGGAGAGGAAGGGAAAAGGCAAAAAAAAAAAGGGGGTGGAGAAGGAGGGAGGGGGGTGAATAAAAAAAAAAAAAAAAAAAAAAAAAAAAAGCCAGGAGAGGAGTTTCCCAAAACTTCCAAGGAACTCGCGGCTCCAAGTCCCAGGCGGCGGCAGGCAAGAGCGATGCTGGAGCCTCGGGCGCTCCGGGAACCGACAGCGGCGTCCACGGCAGCAAAGGAGACGGCTGTGGGCACAGCCGCTGGGACGGCGGCGGCGGGGGAGAGTGCGGTGCCGGCCGGAGCCGGGATGGCCGAGAAGAAAAAAGACGGCAACGGCAGGAAGGGGAGGAAGGGCAAAGGGCCCGGCAAGAAGCCCGGTCCAACGGAGCAAGGCGAGGCGCCTGGGTCCGCCACAGGTAAGCCCTTCGGCAGGTGCGGGGGCCGCCCAGAGAGGACCCACTGCGCTCTTACCACACCCGTGGGACCGCACGGTGTGGGCGCATCCCCGGTTCCCGGCCCGGCCCAGCGGCGGTTGCTGGCTGGCCTGCCCGGCCCCGAGGAGCAGCGGAGCTGCCGGGAACCCCTCGGCTGTCCTCCGACCGCGGGCCGCTCTGCAGCCCGCTCTCCCTTCCTCCCACCGGACTCGGAACCCTGAGCGGCTCTCTACCAGCTGTTGCTTTTTTTTATATATATATATATATATATATTATTTTCTTTCTTTTTATCCCCCTTCCCCCTTGTATTTTTGAGAGGGCGTGGGGCTCTCTCTCCTACTACAAAACACGTTTTCTACCCCTTCCCCAGAAACCACTTAGCTGAGTTGAAGAGATGGCAAACTTTCGTGAGGGGTATTTTGTCTAAACTTGCAGCTATTTACTCAGGGATGATCGGAGAGGACATTTCGCACACTTAGCAGCACGTGCTGTTTCTCGTATGCCTCCCCAGTATGAAGGGCGAGGATTCTTGCCGGTGATACCCCAGCCCTTCCTAGGTGTCCACAGACGTGGGACTCTGGGGGTCCACTGGGTCCACCTAAAGGCAGGGTACGCGCAGATCATGCTGGCTCACTCACTGTAGTTATTTATTTTTATCAGCCAAACACCTCAATCTAGATCGAGACTCCTAGTGCAGTGGAGCACACATGATGATTTTCCTAGAGAGCTCATGTTATGCCACCCAGTTTATCAGAAAGCCTAGCTGTATGTACAAACGCACTTGGCTTTTTTCAGCAGCAGCGTGTAACTGTTAGTTTATCTATTTCTTTGAATTGTTTTGTGTTTGTGAGATTTTGGGTTTTTTTAAAGAGGGATATGAAAGCAGTCAGTTGCCCAATTTGGGCTTGGTTGGTTTGTTGGTTTGGTTGGGTTTTGGGTTTTTTTCCCCCTGTAAACAGACAAACAAACACGCCCAAAGGGTAAAACTTCCTAAATATACCTCCATTAATTTTGCTTAGTGCATTATGATGCTGCTCAGGAGTTCAAGCCATCAGTGCTCAGGGAGGATATGTGATTCAGCACAGCAGCAGGTATCCCCTTGGGCTAATAATCTACAAACTAGCACTGCCCAATGCATCCTCTTCTCCTCTGTGCCTGTTGAAGACACAGTTCATCCAGCTGACTGGACATAAGTGAGTTTGAGGTACAGCCATTGACATTTCCCTTGTGATGCCAAGCTAGAGACAAACTCTCCTTTTGATCCTCTTTCTCTCTCTCACACTGGGTCTTTACAATGTTGTTTATTGTTACCATACTAGTATTGTGAGCATCTCCTACAAAAGCTGGGAGATGTACTTCTTTGAACATTAAAACCATTGTCAATCCTACCTATGACAGCTGGGCTGCTCAAAGTGTTTGAGGGGGTTTTGTTTGGCTTTCTGGTTGACAAAAAACAGGAGGACAGTGGCATGTTGGAAGATCTGTGACAGGAAAGCTCTTTTGAGGAAGTGTAAAGGGGAGACACATTTTCTGACTATGCCCCTCAGAGTTCCATAGTGTCCCATCCTATTCTTGTAGAACAGCTTTCTTTTTCCTGCTCTGTGGAGAACCTTCTGTCTCCAGTGAGTGGGGTTGCTGCACTGGAGGAACTGGGATGGTCTCTGGAAGCTGGAGCCAGCTCTGTGTGGGGTGCAGGAGGCTCCACATACCTTGGGTTGGGCATCTGTGCCAGTGCTGAGGGAGCAAAGAAAGGAGCTATGAACCAAAGGGGATATTTTTTGAGTAAGCCAACCAAATTGATTGCCAACTAAGAAGAGATTATTTGGGAAGATGGTCTTTATTCTTTGGTGTGGAGGAGCAGAATAACAGGCTGGAGGATCCACACAGGTATACATCACCTAAAGTTTAGATATCAATTTGTATTTAATTCCCACTTCCAGTGCAGTGGTCTGATCATGTCTGCCATGTTTATCTGAAAATCTAAAAGATGGCAAGTGTAGGCTGATGTTCACCAAGGGAGAGTTCAGACCATCCCTAACTCCTAAGGCTTTGCTGGATAGCTAGAGGGCTCGTGTCCCCACTAAGCCAAACTGCATCAGTATTTGAATGAGAAAAAGTTCACTTTTTTGGCAAGTGTTTACCTCAGTTCTCCAAAGCGCCAGTATGTTTTTTTGAAAGAGTACCGCCTTTATCCATACCTGACATTGCTATTCAAAACTGACTTGTGTGGGCAAGAACTGAGCATTCTTCTATCTTACGTAATTAAAATCCTACTCCTTCCAGGATGTGAGTGTATGTGGCAGGGTAATTCACATGTGTAGCTAATCCATACAGCGTTTGTAGGTATGGTATCTAACATGAGAATGAAATACAGCATAAGACATCACTGTGCACTTAACTCACAATCAAATAATGCAACACTGGAAATGTTGCATTTATAAATTTTATCAAATCTGTTACTTAAGAGTGTCTTCTGTTGGGAGGGCATTTAGAACAAGTGATACTTAAGAAGAGAAAGAGCAGAAAGGTTGGTTAATGTAAGATCATAGGATCATAGAACAGTTAGGGTTCAAAAGAACCTTAAGATTACCTAGTTCCAGCTCCCTTGCCATGGGCAGGGACAGCTCACACTAAACAAGGTCAGCCAAGGCTCTGTCCAGCCTGGCCTTGAGCACCGCCAGGGATGGAACATTTTCCCCTTCTTTGGGCAGCCTCTTCCATTGCCTCACCACCCTCACAGAAGAACTTCTTCCTTATATCTAACCTGAACTTCCTCGGTTTTAGTTTGAACCCATTACCTTTCGTCGTATCACTATAGTCCCTGATGTAATAGTCCCTCTCTAGCATCTCTGTAGCAATGGGCTTTTATTCACTCTGCTCAAGCATATCAGAGTTTTGATTAACGACTGGGCTACACATGTTGATTAACAGTACTTAGTAGGGATGGTGTGAAGGCCTTCTGACTTCAATATGATTAGCAGTACTTAGTAGGGATGGTGTGAAGGCCTTCTGACTTCGATATTACCACGATTTCTCGGTTTTGCTAATACAATTTTGCGGTCACTCCTGATGATGAGGTATGTTTAGCATGTGCAGTCTGAGAGGTCATGAAAAAGTTTTGCTTTTTAGTAGCAACTAAAAAGTTACTACTTTCTTAAATCGTATTATGCCAGGAATTGACATCTTCTCTGCTGATATTCTCTGTCAGTAGTTTGTTTCTGGTCCTCCCTCTCATATGAAAAACAGTGACTTGTGACCCATCATCAGTTTGAAGATCTGTGCACTGGCACAGAAGATTTTAACAGATCTTTAGGTTTTTTTATTTACTGCTGTGTTATTTTATTTTCTCTGATCACAGCTTATCTCAGCCAAGTTTGCTTTTAGCTGTCGAACTGTATCACATACCCCTTCAATCTTGGGTCTAGAAACATCTAATTGATAACTTGTCACCAGGCTGAGAATAGGCTTTATTATTCGGGGGAAAAAAAGGTGTGTGAGAAGGTGTTTCTTTACTACCTTCTGTCATAACTTACCTGTGAACTTGAATAACTGTTGGAGAAGAAAGAGGGTTACTGAAAAAAAGAACAAACTCCAAACCTGAGCAAGCTGGGTCTCGTATGTTCAGCTGCACAGTGGTAACACACAAAAAAACCTCATGTTTTTCGTTTCCCAGGTAAAATATCGCCTATGTTACAAAAGCTTTGGGAGGTTCATGTTGCCATGGTTTCTTTGTTACTAAAATTGTGTAGAAGAACATTTCATCCTCTCACTTCAAGTGGTCTTGAGTAAACTGATTCTCTCTGGCTTGTCTCAAGTCAAGAGTGATTGTCTCTTCCTTCAGCAAGGTACTCTGGGCCATGATAAATACTGAGGGTAGAAAACTGAGAGGAGAGTATCATAAATGTACAGAAGCTTACAGCTTTTCTCTGAGTGATTTCACTGAACTGCTATGACAACAAAGGATTCAGATAGGCTCAACATAAATACCAGCAGCGCTTCCCAGGGCATTGCTAGCACTTTGAAATACATCCAGCCTAGCCAGGGAAACCTACTTCAGGAAAGCTGAGGCTGTGAAGCAAGGTCTCCAGACCTTTCCCTCACAGAGGGACTACTCCTGACTTGCGGTGCTCTTACAGCAGGAACAGGGAGGCTGGGGATGGGTGCAGTGTCAGCATTTGAACCTCCTGCTAGCCCAACCTTTGAGTTGGATCACATAAACTGGTGCTAGTGAAGTGAGGGAAAGGAATAAACCCAGGAAAATTCCCTCTATGAAAGAGCTGTGGTTTGTTAAGTAAGGTGGTGCACCAGCACATCAGCTGCCCAGCCACTTTGTCAAGTGTTCCCAGGCATCTCAGGGAATGTGAGTTTTCAGGTGGTTTCTGGTTAGCATAGAAGATGAGGAAGGGGCTGCTGGAAAAGGACAGATCATGAGAAGACATGAAGTATTTCTGAGAGAAGTACCTTGACATGTGCAAAGACTGACAGTGCTGTCCGAGCAGTGAGCTGTGTAGCCATGGGTTACACCAGTCACAGTCTAGGTAGGAAAAGCAAGACTGTGCAAGTCTGGCGCACAAAGACAAATTTGTTTGGGGAAAAGGGATGAGTAGCAACAATGAATCCCAACCATCATGTCAGTGAGGTGACCTCAGCAGCATTGTTCTGAGTTCATCTACACTTGCAGAGCCCAGAGAATGGAGGTTGTAGCCATTGGCATAAAAAATAAGTACCTGGTACTTGCTGGCAAGAAATTTAATTTAGAGTTAGATAAAATGCCAGCGCTTTGAGACTACACTGCAAAATAAATGGCATGAAGTTTCAGATGAGATGAGTGTGACTGAGCATCACCTTTGACTACATCCTGGTATCAGGCTTGGCTGATGGAAAAAGTAGTTTTGATCATATTAAAGACCAAGTTGCAGGTCAGGGCTTGGCTGGGAGGATTAGAGCTCAGTCTGAAGCTTGCTAAGTTTAAATTGATACTCAATAAAGACAGGTCAGAAGGCAGGTCAGTATTTCAGCATGAATTGGACACAAGAGCCTTGGAGATGGAATGAGAACTGTGATTTCTGGTAAAACTTGTCCACTTCTAGTGAAAAATCATTGCCTAGAAGGAGTGACAACTTCTGGTGTATCCAGGCCAAAATATTTATGTGCTGCTGGAATGCCTGCACATTTTTCCGTGAGGAAAGCCTCTCCACCTGTGTGCAGTGCCTGAATGCTCCAAACATTCCACACAATCTTCAGAGCAATTTTGAGAATGAATCCTTTAAAAAGCATGGGAGTGTGTTCACATTTTGTGAATAAATGAGATTAGTCACCATTCAACTTTTTTAACTTAGCACTACAAGTACTACTTGAGTGTAGCCATGGGAATGCAAACAGAATTGTGAGGACATACCAGTATAGTTGTCCGATAAATACTGCATGTGTATAGAAAGACATTTCCCCTGTGAAATAAACCAAGATTCTGTTCTGAACTTTGTGCTAATAGTAATAATTGGGGAAGGCCCAACATAATTTTTATCTGGGGTATAGAAATGCCACTATCTGCTAAGCTATGCAAGGATTTTAAAACATTAATCCTTGGCAAAGCTTGTGAGCTGACACTCAGATCTAAGTTTGTCTATAATTGTGGGTTTCTCTTTTTGAATGTCTGGAAAGTCAGTAACTGGAAAGAAAAAAAAAGGAAGAAAAAACCACCACAAAACAAATAGAGTGAAACAGTTTCAAACGGCTCTTGTAAGTAAAAAGAAAAAAGATCCTATGTTGCTGATTCTTCAGAAGGCTTCAGCACTTTCTATTTGGAGCAGTTCACTTTTCATCTCGCCTACTGAATCAAAGTCACTGGGTTTTCAACAAAACTTTCTGCATGCTCAGTTCATAAAAGTCTAGCCACAAAAATCACACAGAAGCTACAGAACACCTTTGAAAAAAGATTCTGCTTTAGGCTTTACCTAAGTGGCAATTCGTTATTCTGAAAGTAAGGCGAGCTAAGTGCTGAACTGTGGGGAAAACTCTTTCAAGCATCTCCCTTCCCCCACCTTCCCTTTTTAATCTGTCCGGAAGCATCTGATAGATCTTTGAGGCAGGTACTTATAACCAAGAGCAAAACAGTAAAGAACAATTGTGTATCGGAGTGTCAGAAGCTCTGGAAATGCTATGAATTCTTACCAAATCAGTGTTTTGTTAACATTCCAAAAGTAACAAGAGTGAATGTGCCTTTAACAGTACTGATAGTTTATCATGTTCCGTTATGATACAAGAAAACAAACCAAGTGTCAATACTTTGTGTGAGTCATACTAGCTGTACAAAGAAGTGCTTGAATGAGCTTGAGATGTTTCAGTTAACCCTCAGTTGCTCCCTCAAATACACTGAGTCTTGGGGTCTGCGAGGGCCGGGGGGAGATCTTGTTCCAGCCCGAGAAAATTGAAAAGCTTACGTTTGAAGCGTTACACTGTCAGCGTCGGGGCTGCAGGCTGCGTGCACCAGAAGAAACATGCCAGGGCGGCGGGGCTTGCATGGGGTGCTCACGAAGCCTTAAAAATAATGAGAATAGTCATCATCATAAGGAAAGGAGAGAATGTCGGTGGGTGACCAAAAGAAAGGCAGAGGGGCTAGAGGAGGAACGGGCGCCAGTGCCGCCGGCCGCTTCCGGATGTCTGTGCCGCGGGCGGCCGCGAGAGGGTGCGGCGGGAGCGCTGCTACTGCCGCGGCCGCCGGCGGTTGGGGCTCGAAGCTCCGGCCGTGCAGCAGCCTCCCCGCCTCGGGCCCTGCACATCGCGGGGGGGAGCCGCCCGCTGCCCCAGATCGGCGGGGCCTCGGGTTGAGCAGCGCAGAAGGCCTGAGGGGATGTTTTTCGTCCCGTGGCTCAGTGGGTGCTTCGACATTGTTAGAGGGTAAAGTGAGGGCGGCAACTTGAAAAGCAGTCTCCAGAAAATTCAGGAGGGGTGGCGTTGTTGTGCTGCAGGTCAGTGGGTGTGCAGGTGAACTGGTAGAGAAGCTGTGAGAGTGACTTAGGTCCCAGCAAACACTGTTCTGATCTCGTGTGATGCTAGTGTGAAATTGTCCAGTGTGAGTTCACAGAGATGTTCATGCATATGCCTTTCTCCTCTTTTACTTCACTCTTTCCCCTTCCTTCCTCCCTGTCTCACTCCCTCCTTCTCTCCTTTCCTCTTTTCATTGCTCCATCACTCACTTCCTCCCTTCCCTCTTTTCTCCATCCTCACCTCTTTCTCTTTCTCCCGCTCTCTTCTTCCTATTTTTCTCTTCCTCCTTTCCATCCATCTGCCCTTCCTTCTGCCCTTCCCATCTGCTCTATTTCTGTTAATGGAGAAAAATTTTAAAAAACTAATAAAAAAAAAAAAGGAAAATAAAGCAAGGTATTTCATGAGGGACAAATAGAAGTCTTTAACATAACCTCCTGACTACAGTAACTGCTAGTGTTCTATTTGTGCACAGAATACTACTTGTGTCTGGTTTTGCATTTCTGGTTGTGTAATTTTCTGCGGGACCATTATATTTGGGGAGAAATCAACCATGTTATGTAGTTTGTTCACTGTGGGCCATTTGTCTCCTCCTAGCTCTGACAAGGAGTTCACTGGCTTTGCAGTCCAGGGAGGAAGAGAAAGATGTTAATCCATTTGTGACAGTTCACCTGGGAGCCTTTCCTCATTCCCTCTGTGCATTTCTTTCTCAGGTTTTATGAGCTGATGGTCCTTCCACCTCTGTAAGCAAGGGGAATCCAGGTCAGGCAACTTGGGCTTGGCATTCAGATGTAGACTCAGGCTGAGCCTTGCTCAATGTCTTTCTCCGGCATTAACAGCTTTCATTTTACCCCTGAGTCAACCACATCCCATGTCCTATGGCTAATGGTTAATCCCTTTGAAGACAGTTACAGAAGCATGAATGCATACTTGAGATGACTAAACAGAGTCCATGGTAACATCCAGTTGCAAAGGTGATTGGTAGAGGTTGTTGCCACTGCTGTTACTGTCAGAATTACATTTTAAATCCAGTATTAGGATGCTCTGTGTGTGTGGATGTGATGTTTTAGCAGGATTATTGGCTTCTACAATGACAGACTGTTCAGTTTTCCTTTGCAGAAGTCCATTGAACCTAGAAAGGAGAAAAAGGGTATTTTCTATCAATATTATATTACACCTTTATATGAAACAGCACTGAAAACAGCTCTGAGTTATTGTGTTAGACGTACAATGGATGCTAATAAACGAAATGAGGCTCATTGTTCTTTAAATACTTTTTTGCATGTAGCCTTGATTTGTGCCAAATAAACTGGTGTTGTTTATATCATCACAGTTCTTTAAGGTGTAGCTGAAATCTGTGTCCTTCAAATTCTGCCTTATGTAACAAGCTCAGTCTGAGAGCAATCTCTGATTGCCTAGGAGCCTAAAGTCTACAGATGTTCAAGGTCGTGCCAGATCAGAGTCTTATCCCGGCACAGAAACCAAGTCTCTTGACTCTCAGTCTAGCCTTTCTTCAATCACTCTGTTTCCTGACATATAGCCATTCTAGAGGTAAGAATAACATAGAGATAACAGAAGCCAGGCTTTTACCCTGGTTTTGATGTGCATAAATATTCCTTCCTCTCTAGGAAAATCAGTTTCCTGGAGGCCACTCTGCATTGTTGACCTCTCTATTGCAGAGGGTACAGAAAGATGGGGGGGTCTTTTTAGGTAGCATGTGCATTGTTGCCCCACTGGGTCTTCTGTGGCCAGCTCTTGGCAGGAGCCAGTTCCATAGCAGGGATATGGGGATGAAGGGCATAAAGGAAGATGTCAATTGTGTGCCAATATGCCAGATCTGCATGTTCAGGGTGTGTCACTGGCTGGATCTGAGGGACCCTCAGAGAGAAGGTGGTATTAGAAAAGTTTTCCAGCAGGCTGCTTCCAAGGGCAGCATGTCTCCTTGCAAGAACAGAAGAGGAACTTCCCATACCTCTCCAGTGGGAGCAATATGATCTGTAAAATGTGGTGTCTTAGGGTAGCCAATGCCCCTTTCCTGTTTCTGCCTTCTGCTGAACTTCTGCAGTGAACAATACCAGCTTTATAGAGGTTAGAGAGGTTACTTTTGGAGAAGTTAGCAAAGCTTTTGAAAAGCAAACCTGAAAACATAAAAGCTGCTCGTTGGACTTGTTCTTGTAAAGGGTGGGCTGGAAATGCAGAGATATAAAGCCCACTGTAAAGAGTGTGTTCTTTCTGGGAGCTCTTGAGAATGAATGGAGCTGCCAGTGCACTGGTGAGGTTAGTTAAAAGGCACTGATTTTAAAAGTGAAGGCAGTTGGGCAGAGGAAGGACATGTCTGGGTGTGTGGAGGATTTCTGTTCAATAGCATCTGAGAAGAGGGTTGGTGTCTTTTTTTGAAAGGTATGCTATAGTTCAATCAAAAGCTATGGGATGAATGCAGAAATGACTGGGTGAGGTCTTTTCTGTGTGCCAGGCTTCTCCACTGACCTCCTGAGCAAGTTGTTGCTAGACTGAGCACTGTAGATTCCAACAGTCTTGGCCTCATCTTTTCTCTCTTTTTTATTGATGCATTTTGATTTAAATCTATATTTTTCCTAAACATGTTGCACATGGCATGTGACAAGTTGCTGCAAATGTACAAAAGGCTAAGTGCAAATGCTGGATGACATAATGAGCTGTGGGGAAAAGAAACTGATTGTCAGTGAAAGTGAAACTGATTCTTAGTGCAGGTTTTCTTGGCTGTGTGAAGTGCCAGCAACGGTCAGAAGAGGGAAGAATATTTCAGAGCAATAATCTGGTTTGGGGTGGGAGAGAGGATTTCAAAATTGTGTCAGAGAATGGGAATTAAAATAGCTAACCATCCTTTCTAACTCAGACCTACTCCTGGTACTCTGTTCAGCTCTGGGGCCTCCAGCATAAGGATGCAGACCTGTTGGAGCAAGTCCAGAGGAGGCAATGAAGATGCTCAGAGGGCTGGAACATCTCTGCTGTGGAGATAGGCTGAGAAAGCCGGGCTTGTTAAGCCTGGAGAAGAGAAGGGTCCATTGAGACCTTAGAGCAGCTTCCAGTGCTTACAGGGGGCCTACAAGAAGTCTGGAGATGGACTCTTACAAGGGCATGTAGTGACAGTAAAAGGGGGAATGGTTTTAACCTGAAAGAGGTTAGATTTATAAATTTATTAGGAAGAACTTCACTGTGAGGATGGTGAGGCACTGACACAGGTTGATCTGGGAAGTTGCGGCTGCCCATCCCTGGAAGTATTCAAGGCCAGATTGGTTGGAGCTTAGAGCAACCTTGTCTAGTGAAAGGTGTCCCTGCCCACAGCTGTGGGGTTAGAACTGTATGATCTTTAAGGCCTTTTGCAACCCAAGCCATTCCATAATTCTATGATTCTATGTTATTTGGCGTTGCTATGCCCTGATTATTTCTCCAGCCTGTGCATGATGGTGCCTCTCACCCCATTCTGTCCACATTCTTACAGTGGAGACCATTTGGGTGAGGAGCCTTTTTTGTAAGGTTAGAATCTGTCCTATCACAAGATGGTCAGCATTCATCCTCTCTCTTGAGGCTTATGTCAGTTCCACAAATGCAAGAACCCAGTAGTCTCAGCTGATGGTGTCCTAGCTGCCATCCCCAAAGTGCTGTCTGCCTTCATCCTTTCTCCAGCTAACACCTGACTGCTAGAAGCCATTGTCTGTCTCCACTTTCCAGGCAGAAGAAACCAGTTCTTTGGCTGCCGTGTGAGTTGTACCTAAAGGCAGGATGAAGTCAGAGCTTGATGCTAAGGGTTTGTCATCTTCCCTGCTGTCCACAGGAAAGAGCAATAGAGGGAATGTCATTTCCAAGAGATGTAGCTTCATCTAGGCAATTTATTTAAAGGTATGAAATAACTGCACAGCTTCTGCCAGTGACATTGCTTTCTCTTCTTTGGTTTCTGTTTCTGTTTTGCTTCTCAAAGGTCAGACTCTGTTCCTGTGATGAGTTGTGCCGAGTGCTGCCTATCACAGTGAGCTTGCTTGAAGGTACCACCTTGGCATGGGAAAGAGGAGGACATGTGAAAATGCTTCTTTTTGCATGTGCTTCAAATGCTCACATAGACAGAATGTGTTTGGAAGCCTCATCTTTTGTCAGTGTACAGCCTCTGCACACTTATCCAAGATGCTTATACCTAACAATGCCAAACTATACATATTCACCAGCCTCTCTCCAGCAACAAGGGCTGCCCAGTGCTTTGGCAGGGAGTCTGCTCATGCTTTGCCATCTCCACCATGGCGTGAAATAGCCCATAAATGCTCTGATTTATACCATAATTTACTTTGAAGTGCTGCTTTCCTTCCCACAGTGCCAGCAGGTTTAGACACTTCATTCTCTCCAGGGGCAACAGAAGAAGAATCTTGAGACAGCCCATTGTTATTGTTTCCACCTATTTCTGAACTATAAAAAACCCCCCCAAAATCTTCTTTGGAAGGCACTTATACTATGGCAGTAAGTGGCAAAGAATGGGCTGTGATACTAACTTTCTTCAGTGTAGGCAGTTTTCCCTAAATGTGTCCCTGCATGCACAGGACAGGGAAGAATAAAAGTTGCAGGTGCTGATATTGAGCCAAGCACCCAGAGTAAGAAAAGCATTCATTGTGGATTTGAGGGAGAAACAGTAATGAGCAAGGGAAAGACTAGGTACCAGCTATAGCAAAATCAGTTGAGCAGTTGAGAGGGGATCTTTGCTCAGATCCAGAAGAGTGGTTCCAATCCCTCCTATTCATTACAGGAAGTTCTGGGGTCCCTGAGTCTATATCAACCTGTTCTGTGCAGTTACGCCCTGAAAGGAACCTGGTCTTCCAGCTTACTTACAAGCAAGTTGACCTGTCAGGAATGCAGGAAAGTCCTTGAACATCACTGGGACTATTTACAGACTTAAAATTAAGCACTTACATAAGCACTCCAGTAAATGGAACTAGCTGGGACTGTGTGCAAGGTGAAGACATGCCAATGGTTAGGTGTCCTTCTGTCAGCCTACATGGGAATCCATGTATTTTAAACTGTGAGCAGGCCATCTTTGGTGTCCTTTGGCAAGTGCCCAAAGAGCCAATTGAAAATGAAATACATGACACTGCAAATTATTTAAAATGAGAATAACAAATGGGCTTCTGTCCTGCAAAAACAATATTTGGAAGAAATTGAAATGATGCACTGTATCATGTCTGCTGTCCTAGAGATGGCAGAGAGAGAAAGATAATTGAATGAAGTATCTAATATTTACTGACAAGGTTAATGGTTAAATCAGATGATCTGTCAGATCAGGTGCTTGTACATTTGGAGGTGTTTTGGCATCTTTTTCATCTTATCCTCTTTGCATCAGCAAAGTGATAGCTGTTTCTCATTCTACTCCATTCTATTCTCACTTACTTAGCTTTTGCAAAGAGAAGGCAAAATTTTTTTCTCCCTAGAGTCATGTTTAAATGATATTAATGAAAACAAATGCATGCTTGTGCACACACGTACACTCTGGTCCATCACAACTGCAGCAAGAGAGGAGTTGATTTTGAAGTGTTCGAGACCTCATTGAGTTATATTACACCTGAGAATTTGTCTGCTGGGAAAGTGTCAAGAAAAGAAAAGGCTTCTTTTCTAAGCCATTTTTAACTCATGGTTCCATAAAAATGCTGGAGCTCCTAGAGAGATCCCCTCGGGGAGTGGCCCTGTGAAATGTGTCAACAGCTGGATGGCACAAATTTGGAAAACATTGCTGTGTTTAAAGAATAGAACTGGAAGCTGCTGTGAGAAAGCACTGCATTTTCCCAAATAACCTTTTTCATTCTCTGTTAGTGTTTTAGAAAGGAACAATTGCATATTCTTTTAATAGCATTTGGGAAGCAAGCTTTTCATGGAAAAGCAGAAATCTCTCCACCATGGCAGGGAAGTGTTAAAATATTCAGAATAGTGAGTTCAGTTTGATTCTTTTTTTTTTTTTTTTTTTTTTTTTTAAGCTGCATTTGGTTAACAACTCCCTTGAAAAATTATATAAATACAAAGCGGCCTTGGGATAGCCTTGTTTTGTGACATGTTTCATGGTGTTTCTGTGTCAGTTTCGTGTCAAAACCAGTCCATTCATATCAGTCCTGAAGAATCCAGGTACAAATACATTGTTTTGAAGTTGGTTCACAAGCAACAACTTTGGGTTTTTAGAGCTGGAGTTTGTTTGTGAGGCTATTTCCATTCACAAAACCATGGTTTCTGGTCTCTCTTAACACAGGAGTAGGTAAGATAAAAACATACACCACGGTTACTCTCAGTGTTCGCACATCCTTCTCCTGACCTAATGGTTCACATGGGTACAGTGGCACTGCCTGACATTTGCTGTCTCTGCTCCAGCAGAAGCCCCACCACACCAGAGCCAGGTCCATCTCTGGAGCCACACAAAGATCCCTACCATCTCCAAGCCCCACCATAGGAGGAAGCTGCAGCTTGTGCATCTGCTTCAAACCACAAAGGCTCCTGAGCATCTTATCTGACCCAGCAGTACCTCCTTCCTCTGCAGCTTGCTGATTTCAAGAACTTGGCCATGGCCAAAGGCATCACATGCAATGATTTATGTTTGCCTTTTGTCTTTTTTCTCTGTCATCCATCATCAGACACAGCTGGAGATCAGATACTGGACTAGATTAGGGTTTTGTCTGACAGGGATGGTCATTTTTATGGGTGATGAAACATGCTTGAGAACGGAGCAAAGAATGGGCATTTGGGCCTATTTGTCAAGAGAAGATACTGGATGTAGAGGATTTTTCAAGCAGGAGCGGAGGTTATGCACTTGATCAGGAATGACTGTATCAGCATCTCAGGGAGTCTTAAGCAGCTGCCCATTTTTTATGTTCTCAGGGCTCTGCTGCTGTCATGGTGCCTGCTACACCTCTTTCTGCAGCACCACTATCCACATTTCTAACAAACCCTTTCGCCTGCAGCATGCTGTATATAGTGTTTCTAAGGGGGAATGTGGGGGTGGAAAGACCACATGAGGTCATAAAGTTTTTGTGGAGTTGCAATTTGATCCAGAAAGTGAATTACCAGGTGCTTCTTCAGAGAGGGATTGGGGGTTATATTTAAATACCTCATTTAGTAAGGCCTTTTACTCAGAAGAGAATCAATTCCATTTATTCTGTAAATGTGCATTTGTTTTACTGTAGCATAATTCCAGGGTAATGTTTAAATTGATCAGTAGACTGAACTTAACAAATTGGGGG
>JAOEHY010042125.1:0-17550 GCA_025447955.1 Psilopsiagon aurifrons
CTGTGGCTGCCCCATCCCTGGCAGTGTTCAAGGCCAGGTTGGACACAGGGGCTTGGAGCACCCTGCTCCAGTGGAGGTGTCCCTGCCCGTGGCAGGGGTTGGAACCGGAGGAGCTTTAAGGTCCCTTCCAACACAAACCAGGCTGGGATTCTATGTTTCTGTGAAGAAGTAAGTATAAGCCTCGGGACTCAAGTCTGAACTTCAAGAGTTCTCAGAACCTGTCATTTTCTGCCCACTGGGGGCAAAAAAATGTGCTGGAAATTATTGCTTTCCTGGGGAAAAACTGGAGTTGAATGTCCTGCCTGCTCTTGTTGTGAAGCTCCACAGGTTGCACAGTGAGGGGAGGAAGGGAGTTGCAGTGAGACTGGCTGTATTTCTCTGCACATAGAATCATAGAACAGTTAGGGTTGGAAAAGACCTTAAGATCATCTAGTTCCAACCCCCCTGCCAATATTGATGAGTGGCCAGGTCAGCCTGGATGTGAAGTTCACCCTGTTACTTGGAGTCTGTCCAGATTTACCTTCTAGACTCTTCCAGTTTTCTTGGCAAAATTGGGGATAAATTTGGCTGATGTTTTTCCCCTCGGTCATCATGGCCTTGCACATTGCTGGAAGCTGAAGGAGTTAAAAAGCATGAGTTGATATTTTACCTATTTACTTAGTCTTAGAAAATCAGACCAGGAAAGAGGGTGTCCTTCCGCAGTTCTCAAAAAGCTAATGATTAGCAATCCTGACTCGTGTTGACCGTGGATGGGAAATTCACCTGGCAGCCAAGTATGAAGAGTGCTTTAGGAACCAATACACTTGCAGAATAAAAAGGAAAAAACTCAGCTTTTTATCATGCTCCTGGGGTGAAGACTGAACTGTAAGAGTCCTTTTGCTCCCTTCTCCCCTCAGTTTGTCACCTTTGCAAACACAAAGTTCATTGCTTAAAAAAGGCCCAACACAAACTCTTCTGTGCGCTGTGTGTGGAGTAATGCTGTAGTGACAGAGAGCTATGGAGCTGCTTCTGGGTAAAGATCCATCACCAGCTGACTGATATGTGACCCACAGGTACCACATCTGTTACCTAATGACCAGTCACTTAATTATAGACTAGGTGACATGTTTATAAGGGTGAACTTTAGAATACTATTAGGAAATGGACAGATGAACTATACCGGTGCCCTCCAGGTAGATTTCACCCAGACTCTTCTGCCTCTGTGGGCCCATTACACAGTAATTAGGGTGATTTTTAAGAAGGATGCAAGGAGTTAAATGACTAACCTTATTATTGCTTCATTTGTCATTGTGGTAAGTGCTGCTCTGGGGGAGGTGGCTTGGAAGAAAGTGAGAGAGAGAAAGAAAGAAAAGAGACTATGAGGTGTAGAAGTCTCTTCTTCTCTAAGTCCATATGTGAAGAGTGAGAAGATGAAGAAAAGTGAGTGGTGTGGGATCTGGGGTTACAGGGGCTGTTCAGTAGGTTTCTGTGGCATGTGAGGGATCTCACCTGCCAGCCCTGTAGTGAGTCCTTGGATGCCTCTGTAGCAATGGAGTAAGGTAAATCCAAAACCCAATCCCCAAAATTATTTGATTTCCCTCAGTTCCCGCCCGTCGAGGGTTTCCAGGCTTCAGAGGTTCCCTTTAAGCTGTGTATGTGATGGAGTGCTCTGCTCTCCACTGGCAGGTGGGAATCAGCTCTTGTGAGATTTCTGATAAATATCCTGTCACATTAAATGATTGATTTCAACTGTCTGTGATGAGATGACTCTTGAGAGCTTTTATGTAAGAGGTGCGTCAGTATTAGGTGTATGACAACCCCTTGTTTAAGGGCTACAGTGTAAATACAGAACCAAAATACTCCAGGAGCAGATCACAGTAATTTACTCACAGGGAATACTGAAATTGAAATAATTGAGAAGTTCATGGGAAATCTTCACTTTCTGGTTACAAACATAAAAACTGTTTTCAGTCACTGCAAAATACCAGGAAATAAAATTTTAAATATTGGTCTGATCTTGCAAAACTTTTGTATTCCCTCACTTTCAAAATAACAGTTCATTCTCCATCGATTTATAGGTGGAAAATTTTCCAGAGCTCTTAGAAGCTTTTGAGGGAAACCGTGTCATTGAGCTTTTTTTTGGAAAAAGCCAGTTAGGCATTTTTCGAAGAGCATCCATCTGCAAATGAGAAACACATTCAAGTTAATGTCACAACTGATCTCACATGAACAAATAATTTTAAGAAAAGATGATTTTGCCTGAAAAAAAATTAGACCACTGAAGCAAGCTATAACCTCTCTTACAGTTGAAACTTGTTTTGATACACTTAACAAAACAACATGGGAATTCCAAATTTCTCCCATCAGATTGGACTCTTTACAGACATACAAAATAAAATTAAAGAGTTTTTGCAGCAAAGGATTTAATTTTACATTTGAAATCCTTGAAACAATTTTCATTTTGCCCACAGCACTGATGTTAGAGGTGGTGCCCAAAGCCCATGTGAAGTCATAGAATCCCAGCCTGGTTTGTGTTGGAAGGGACCTTATATGGAAGCTCATCCAGTTCCAACCCCCTGCCATGGGCAGGGACACCTTCCACTGGAGCAGGTGCTCCAAGCCCCTGTGTCCAACTTGGCCTTGAACACTGCCAGGGATGGGGCAGCCACAGCTTCTCTGGGCACCCTGTGCCAGCGCCTCAGCACCCTCACAGGGAAGAGCTTCTGCCCAAGAGCTCATCTCAGTCTCCCCCCTGGCAGTTAAAGCCATTCCACTTGGCCTGTTCCTACAGGTTCTTGTCCAAAGCCCCTTTTCAGTCACCAGGGTTAACTCATACTGCTAAAAATTATGTTGCTGTACATAAAGGGCAGCTATTGCCTGTTACTATACTTGGCATAATAATTAATAACAACTTTCCAGGCTGAGTTTTTTGTGAAGTGCTATGTTCCCTTCAGCTGTTGGAAACACTTCCACACCCCAGGATGTGGTTTGACATTAAGAGTGATACAGTCTGCTTTATTACTAATACCTACAAATTAACTAATGTAGGTTTGATTTTTCTGTTGAAAAGATTAGTCAGGAGTAACAGAAGCAAGAGGGAGTGGTGGGGTGGCCCACTGAAGGTGCGGAGAAACCTGAGCCACTCAGCACCACCAGGAAATTCCATGGCTGGATTGGAAGCTGGTACCCAGGAACTTTGGGTTTGGGAAATTAATTTCAGATGACTGTGAAATTGGCCTCCTAGATAAACAGTCTGCATATTCTGAGCTGAGGACGTAATTTAAAACAGCGTGGGTATTCAGAGCATTGGAAGCCGAAAGAAAAAAAGAGGGATGGGGATGGAGTAAAGAAAGTAATTTGAAACTGTGATTTAATTAAGACAATCAGGAACCAGAGTGTTGACAGGAAAATTCAGGCAGTTATCAAGTCCAACGGTGTCAGTGGAATAATTAAAAGCACACAGTATGAAATGGCTCTGGCTGCTGCGACAGACATAGGGTTGCCCTACATACTCTGTGGTATTTTCGTGTAATAACATCAACATCAGGGTTTCGACTGAGCCAGGACTCACAGGAACTCTACACTGGCCCTTGTTCTGTTATTTTAGTCAGAGCACTTCATTTAGTGAGACCTGGGAAGGAAAGCAGTGTGGAACATTCTACTGCTGCCACCTTCTAATCAGAGGAGAGATGCCTTGGAAAAATGAGATGAGGGTGGATGGGAAGGTGCAATTGTAAAGGGACAAACCCACTGATCGCAGAGAGGTCTGTCACTGCCTGTAGTCTTTTCCATTTGTTTTCATGAGACTTTCTCTTCCACTCAGCTGGACTGGCGGTACTGCGAATCCCCACCCTATGTGAAATTGCTGGCTACTGTTTTCCTTGTTATTTTTGTATATTTCATGGTTGGTGAGACCCTCTTTGCAGTCTGGCATCCAGCTCTGGAGTCCTCACAACAGGAAAGACATGGACCTGCTGGAGAGGGACCAGAGGAGGCCAACAAAAATGATCAGACGGATGGAGCTTCTCTCCTGTGAGGAAGGGCTGAGAAAGCTGGGCTTGTTCAGCTTGGAGAAGAGAAAACTTCAGGGAGACCTTATTGCAGCCTTTCAGTACTTAAAAGGGCACCATAAGAAAGATGGGCAGAGATTTTTTAGCAGGGTCTGTTCTGATAGGACAAGGGGTGATGGGTTTAAACTAAAAGAGGGATATTCAGGCTTGATGTGAGGAAGAAATTTTGTGCAATGAGGGTGCTGAGGCTCTGGCACAGGGTGCCCAGAGAAGCTGTGGCTGCCCCATCCCTGGCAGTATTCAAGGCCAGGCTGGATGGGGCTTGGAGCAAGCTGCTCTAATGGAAGGTGTCCCTGCCTGTGGCAGGGGTTGGAACTGGATGAGCTTTAAGCTTCCTTCCACCACAAACCAATGTGAGTGCCAGCACATGACGGCACCAGCCAGCAATGAGTGGAACAGGACAGCTTGGTGCTGTTAGATGCTAGTCCTCAGCAAACTTGATTTCTGCTCTAACTGCTATTTCTAAGAAATAAAATGAATTTGTTTTAAAATCTAAAGGAAATAAAGAAGTTCAGAAACATCTGGAAACCCCTTACTTCTGAGAGAAGCAGAATGCACAGCTTTAACCTTTGCTGTAAATCATCTAACCCCGCTGGGGTTTGAACTTTTATCAATTTCTGAAAATGAGCTTCCAGTCTGTTTGGTATTGATCATCTACCCCGTGTCAATAATAGCTGTTGTGAAGGTGAGCCCTGCTTGAAATTCACCTTAATACTATTCATGGAGGAAGGCGCGGGGAATGTGTGAGAGTAGTTAAGGGATTTATTTCAAATTCTGAAATTGAAATCTCTACAGAACAGTAGGTTGCACAGCCTGGGCATGGAGCAAGCAGAGTAGCTCCCTCTCTGCTCCCCGACATCCTTTAGCTTGCTGACAGCCCCCCGCAGATCAGCCCTTGCTGCAGGACCTCCACCAAGGTGCACAGAGTGCAGTCCTGTCCATTGTGCACCCTCGCCTCGGCGGATAAGTGCAGACACTTTCCACACACCGAGCTCCGCGCTGCAGCTTCCCCTCTCATCGGCTCTGCCGGGTGCCGCCACTGCACCGCCAGGTGATCGCTCCCCATCCCCGTCTCCTCACTCAGCCCTGCAGGCATCAGCTGTCGCGATATGCCCTGGTCGCCGAGCTCCCTGGGTCGTGTTTTACCCGCCCAGGGCGGTTCCGTCCCTCCTGACACCGCCCCCTGTAAGTCAGCGGCTCCTAGGCAAGTCCCATCGAGCGCTCGAGGCTCCCGCCGTGGCTCTCGTCTTTCGGGTTTGAGGATCGTGGGTGCTGTGTTTCCCCTCGCTCCTGTGCTGAAGCATCCTCTCCGGAGCTGCTCACCGCAGCAAGTGACTGTCCTTGCGGTAGGATTTAACCTCCTGCGATGGAGGGGCTGCGTTATTGGGTTGAGGTGCTCGTGGGCATAGGAGGGATGATAACAAACCCGCGTGGTAATGGGAGGTGCAAGAGTCCCTGTGCCACTGCCATAGGGTGTGCATGTACAGTCAGACTGTGTGCGCCTGTTGTTCTTTTCAGCAACTTTGCAGTTGCGTTTCCCTATATCTTCGGAAAACCCCAAGTGCTTCTTGTTTCGCATGTGTTTTAGGCCTCCATTCTCCTGGAAGAGGAGCTATCTTATTTAATTACTATTCTAATGGAGAGACGAGAGTGCCATTCTCTTTTCTGTGCCTGAGAATACTCGTTGAAGTGGTGGTAAGGGCAGTGGGGAGCAATGCCTAGTGACAAATGCCAGGGTATTGGTTTATATTAACTTCTTGTGAGGAGGAGATGGGTGGGTT
Source organism: Psilopsiagon aurifrons (assembly GCA_025447955.1). NCBI lineage: Eukaryota > Metazoa > Chordata > Aves > Psittaciformes > Psittacidae > Psilopsiagon > Psilopsiagon aurifrons. The sequence continues at coordinate 5,831 of JAOEHY010042125.1, forward strand.
AGGGTTTGTCCTCGGGTGTTGGGAGTTTGTTGAGTTCTCCCATGGAAGCACTGAGCTCATGGCAGAAAACTGTGTACTTACAGCAGTGCAATTATATGGCAATGAACACATACATTATATATATAGTTTATTTATATATATAATGTCTAATGCATTCTATGTTTGTATGTGTATTCATGTATATAAAAGTTTGGAAGGAATGTTTTTATACATATATTATGTTTGTTTATATATACGCATATATATTGATGGATCTGTATATTACAAACAAAATGAACATTACCAGGAGGGGGGGTTGAGCCCAAGTTAGATTTCAGATAATCTGTGAAATGAGTTAATTAATTGTGAATCGTTGCTCCTGGAAGTCCAAGGAGGAGAGCCCTGTGGTTACAGACGTCACCCCAGCAGATCAATGTTTCATTAGCATGTCTATGGGAGATGTCTGTTCTGTTTTGCACATAAAATGAAACAGAAGCTTTCATCTCCCTCTCTGTATCACTCTGCCTTTGAGAGGGAATAAGTGTCTTTGTTCATTAAACTCCAGGATTCCACTGGTGTACATCCCCCTGTGTGGTTTTTTTTTTTTTCTTTTACTCTAAAGCTCTCGGTCTGGTTAAAAAGAGAGAACCTCCTTTAAGGACAACTGCCAACTAAATGTTGGTCTTCATAATGCATTTATTAAGGTGTAAAAGAGAGGGAAACGTTGCTGCAAGGACTGGAATGTACTTTTCATATCTGTGTCCATGAGCTTCTGCAGTGAAGCTTTTGCAGAAAAGTCAGATTATTTGCAGTACTGGTTTTCATCATCAAGCAGACTACTGAAGGCACAATTATTTGCATCTTTTAGTCTGAAGCCTGAATTTTGGCAGTGCTATTTCCTGCACTTTCCAAGTTTAATCATTGAATCATAGCCTGGTTTGTGTTGGAAAGGACCTTAAAGCTCCTCCAGTCCCAGCCCCCTGCCACGGGCAGGGACGCCTTCCACTAGAGCAGCTTGCTCCAAGTCCCTGCATCCATCCCGGCCTTGAACACAGCCAGGGATGGGGCATCCACAACCTCTCTGGGCACCGTCTGCCAGCGCCTCAGCACCCTCACAGGGGTTCTTCACAGGGAGGAACTTTTTTGTAGAATCAATAATGTTGGAAAAGACCTTTAAACTCATCAAGTCCAACTGCTTCCCAGCACTGCCAAGGCCACCACTAACCCATGTCACTGAAGGCCTTGTCTACACCGTGTGTGAGCACTTTCAGGGATGGTGACTCCAGCATTGTCCTGGGCAGCCTGTTCCAATGCCTGAGCACCCTCTGGGGAAGGATTTGTCCCTAATCTCCAGTCTAAATTTCCCCTGGTGCAGCCAGATCTCTAACACTGCTAAGATCTTGTACGTGATGAAACTGTAATTATCAATAGCATTATTTAGAATTATCCTAATAAATAGTTAAAGGTGTTAAGTTTTACAATCTTAAGGCCAAATCATATTTTCCTTATCTACAGAACTATTCTGTTTGGGCTCCTTCTTCCCCGGTTATATAGATGCAAATCAATGTGTATCCCCAAACATTTGCCTGCTTTCAAAGAACTGCTCATGACATTAGACTTAGTTGCAGTCTACCATCACTTAAGGAAGCAATGTAATTCTGAGTAACTTGGTATAATTCCTAGCAGCCATGTTATAAAAGAAACATTTCTTCTGATCTCTTTTTTTCCATTATTGTTGTCAGCTTCAGCTCATTAACCAGTAATCATTCTGGGTCCATTAGCTAGATATTGATACTGTATGCGCTGTTGCCAGTTGTCATGACTTTAAATTTAGCATTACCTGTATATTTCCTTTAAAACCCAGTTCCTGCATTCATGTTATTAATGAGATTCTTAGCTGCATCTTAAATAAATAAATTCCTAGCCCGCAGGCTCTAAAATGTAGAAATGTAACTCAAAAGCACCCTGGAAGATTAAAATACAGAAAGCAAAGAGAGGGAGTCCCAAATCTCATGATTTCCAAGGCATAACTCTTATTCTTGAATCCATTGGTTTGGCAATATTTTTCTTCTAACTGAACAAACATTAAATACCTGGTTTTGTGTCTTGCATTGCTTTCTTTGTGCAGCATGTGTTCTCTGTGCTGATAAGGAAGATGAATGCTGTGAAAAACCAAGGAAGTTTGGTTGTTTTTTTCCTTCCTGTATTTTGTGTTGGGAAATAACCAAAACTGTCAGGCCGAGCTGGAAATATGGCCAATAAACCAATTTTTTTGTACCTAGTTTCCAGAATCAAATGTTTCCAAAAACAATTGCAAAAGAGCTTTACTCTTCCAAGGCTCCTTCAGACTTTCCGTAGAAGTTTAATTTTAGGTTCTCTCAGCTGGGCCCAGGTAAACCGTAGGGGCAGCATGGAAAGGTGATGCTAAGGGGTGCAGAGGCACATTTTATAAGCAGCCTGTTGAAATGACCTGGCTTTGTTTCTTTAGAGTGAGGGACCTCAAACCCTTTCACGTTTAGAGGTCTCCTTTGCCTTGAAATTTTTGCGGCAACAAACATGGAAAATATCCTGTTATGATGCTGTCTTTGGAAATGCCCTCTTCTCCTCTTAGAGCATGTCTATTAAAAGAATGTGGACCAGATACTCACTAAATCTGGATATCCACCTAGGTTTAAATTGAGTAATAGGGATCTCAATACACTTTTTGGTATTTGTCTTCTTTTTACATGTAGGAATTTCATATACTGGTTTCTTTACTGCCTTTTTTAACTGTTTTACATCGGTGTAATCGTGGTTTTGAGTACTTGGTCCTGATTTTGCATGTGTGAGTTGACTCCAAGGACTTCTTGAAGTTGAGCCTCTTTGTGATCCAGGAGCAATTTTTCCACGGGATTTTCCAGGCTGAGAAATTATAATAAGTTTCTTCCCATCCCCAACAGGCACCAGAGACCTGATGATGAGATGGAGAATTGAAGATCTTTGACAAGGCTGCTAATCAAAATCTCAGTGCCAGGTTCTTCTCCACCAAAAAAAGGACACGTGCTTATTGACTCAGCTTGATCGTAACCATGTAAGTTCAGAAACAAGTGCTATAATTAACTGTGACTGTATTATTGGATCTGTGTATGTGTAGTTAACCAAGCAGGTATTTTTGTGTATGTGGCTTTACTTATTTGTTCAGGAAAACTCCCGGCCATTTCCATCAGCATATTAAGGTTAATTAAAATTAATTCTGTTTGTATTGACTGCCTTTTCACGTATGCAGAGTTTGTGCAAATCAAGTGTGTGGCCAGGGCCTTCTTCCCTATAAAATCCATAATGTTTGCTTTCAGAGCTAGGGGAAAGAGGAATCAAAATTGCAGGCTGTTTGAAATTTAAATCAGAGCAATGCTGGTCAATAGTATCAAGGTTACGGTACCCTGGAAGGTTTTGATTGGGTGCTACCAGGCCCATCCTGGGTGACAATCATATTGAAGGTCAGTTGAATGAAGCTTTAGGATTTCTCTTTGGTTAATGCTGGGATTCCTGGCTGAAAAAATCATGGAAAGCAGTGGTCTCTTTTCATGCAATAGAACTGTACAGGTTTGGGGATGATGTTCAGCCTCTGCAGACAGAGAGCACAAGACCAGTGTTTGCATTCTGCTAAGGTAAGGATCTCCCGGCTAAGAGCTTTCTTCTGTTAAGCCCTGAACAAATGCATAACAAGACACAAATACTGTCCTGGAGAGTTTGAAACTGTAAGGAATGGGACTGACACATATGGGGGAACCCCTTTGGCGGCTGCCCAGCCCCAGCCATGTCAGAGAACATCAGGTAGAGCCAGATGTACACAAATAACACTAACACTGTCCATCACATCAGCATTTAACTTGTCAGGCTTTGAGCCTCATGGTTAGCCCATGGAGAGGCTGTGGCTAATCACAGTTCTTGCAGCTATTGTTAAGGACTATCTGCAGGCTCAGAATATACTTCTACATGGCCTTGCTCTGGATTTGTGCTCCTCTGGTTTATTCCCCAGGGAGGGAAATCTCTACAGGGTGTTAATCCTTTTTTTTTTTCCCTTCCTTTTTTTGTCTTTCAGAGTCTGGCTCATGATTCTTTCAAATGTAAATCCGAACATAATTCTGCAATGACAATAGATTCTATGGCTAATCATGTGGCTTCAGGCTCAGGCTTTATATCTCTGTAAAGCTTCAGGCTATTTCTGTTGAAATACACAGAACATCTTCCAAGGAATAAAATAGTGATGTCCTATACTATCCAATTGCTTTTCCATAAGCCCCTGTAAAGGTGAACATGTTCTGCTTTGTTTGTAGAACAGTTCTGTCATTTACAAAGGAGCAAGGCAAAATGTGGGGAGAATTTTTTCCCATCAAAGCTGCCTTTAATCTGCTTCCTTGACAAATGTGCCTGATGCTGATGGTATTTTTCCATTCCTGTCTACTCCCAGTAAGACTGACGGTATGCTTCTGTCTCTCTCGGCTCTGATAATGTTTTTGTACTAACATAACATAACGCCATACAATTAGAAATTATATGTTAGCTGTTAGTCATAGCCCAGTGAGTTTACATTAGACAAAAGAAATTAAATGGGAACCAGAGGAGACCTAGTAAGCGCAGTTTATGTTTTTTTTTATACTCAGAAATATCACATTTCTATTGATGAGCATCATTTATGTCTGTATGGGGGAAACTAACTGTGCTACAGGCAAAAGAATTCCTGGTCATTTCTTCACACTCAAATTATGCATAGTTTGTAAATGCAAAGTTAAGAGAGTTTTTCCTCTGTCTTGGAATTGATGGGTTGCTTTGAGATTTTTATCCACTCCCTGAAAACAAATAGAATTATTTTTAGTCTTGATTCTCTGTAAAACTAAATGATGCTTTGTAAGTGGTTTTCTTGTAGGGAGTAAGAATTCAGACCCTATTGAGGCACTCAAGTCCCAGTGTGGTTGCCCCTGAAGGAGCCTGTCTTTAACAGGCTTTGCTCAGCTGGACCATTGCTGAACCACTGCTTGTCTGCATGGTGTGCAGACACTGTGTGTGTGGTGGGGATGGTAGCTTGTACTTCAAAGGAGTTTGAGGGAACCTGTCTTCTGGAAAGTTTCCCTCTATCCCTCTATCTCATCACACGCTGTCTTAGGCCCCCACAATCCCAGCTGGGGATGTTTGCAGTTCTTCTGGTACCTTTCTTGATCCTACCTTTAATATTTGCTTCTAAATTCTTCCTTCATCCATCTGATGCTCTGATGTGAAAAGACTTATAATCTACAGAGCTGCTTATGCTACTGTTTTGCTTCATGTCTCAGTAACAATTCCAGCTTACACTTCTTGATGCTTTCTTTGCAGCATCCCTGCTATTCGAGGCTTGGCCTGTCTTATGGCTCATTTACTGCAGCCTCTTTGAAACAGAAAGCACTGACTCGAGTGTTTCAAAGGCCATCTTACAGCTCTTGTACTCATCTCAGCCACAGCAACTGCAGAGCAGTGCTACTGTTCCACTGGTGAGGCGGAGTCAAACTAGGCTGGTTCTGATGAGGTGGGTAAATCCCTGTGGGTGTGAAACTGAAACCATTGAACTCATTTCAAAGCTGTGTCCCTCAGGTTCGAGTGTGAGCAGTAACACTTCAGCTATCCTCTCTGCTTCTGCTGCCTCATGCTGCAGGTTGGTTCAAACCAGCCCTATTGTGATATGCTTCTCCTTCTGTACTTCTGTGCAGAACAGAGAAATGAAACATTTTAGGTAAAGAGGGGGTGCTGCAATTTATTGTAGGATATTCTACTAATTCTTGCAGAATTAGACCAGGTGTAATTTTCCCACAAGTGGTGTTGACTAACATGAGTCAGGCCTCCTGTTCTATTTTCTCTGTAATTTTTAAGCCAGTTTCTCCCAGTGAATCCACAAGACTGCAGGATCTCTCTGTTATGCCTGGTACTCAGTCCTCATCATGAACTGGAGGGTATTCTCACTTTCAGAGGTGGCACGAGGATCTGTCTCACTGCTATGAGCATTTTATGGCTCAGCCCCTTTATGGTGTGACTCTTTGGCCTGCAGTTAGTTGAATTACTCTGTTTTATAAATGTACAAATTTCTGCCTCCCTTCTACCTGGATGCCTTCATAATATACTTGTCTCTATAAGGCTTGGAAGATTGGATTTCATTGATCATTAAATGTATTCATGGTGGCTTAAAGTAAAATAAATTGTGCTTTCTGGCTGAGGTTTGCAAAGTCACCACAAAGCCTTAGATTGGATTCACCTGCTACAACAGGGCACAAAAACCGTCTGAGTGGTTTGGAGACTCTTTGCCCTGGTGTTTACCTTGTGTTTCATCCCTCAGTGATATTTGTGTAATACTAATTTGGATTCCTAGTAATTGCTGATGGAGCTTTCTTAGACTGAGATTGCAAAAGTAAGTGAGAAATCTCCCTTTTTCCTTCTCTTGACTTATTACTGCCTTTGTTTTTTTCTGCTGTGCTTTCAATTTGGATTGAACTGATTTCTGAGTGGGTTTTCTGCAGGTGTACATGGTCATTTACATCTGTGATTGTCTAAGTGCATATATGGGCTTTTGTGCAGGAATCATTTTTTTTGAAGAAATGGACCAAGGAAGATGTTTGGTTATTGATCGGTACTTGCCTACTTCTGTTTCCCATTCTTGTATATGTGCATCAGTCTGTGCCTAAAACGCAGAAAATCCTCACCAGAAAAAGCCGCTGATCTAGAAAAGGAGGGATGGAGGGAGCTGCGGCAAACTAAAGAGATTTAAGGGAAAGACTTTTTTTCCAGGGCCTCTGGGGGACTCCAGAGATGGAGTTATCTACAGAAACTGATGGGTTTGTCCCAGAAAAGGTTCACCTTTGAGGAAGAAAACCTGAGAAAGAGGGAGCAGGAGAAGCTCCAAACCTGGGTCTAAGGGGAAGAAATGTTTCACATTTAGACCTCACATAGAGAAATGTATTAGTTATTTCCATTTTGTTTCCTCATAATGTCTTTCAAAGATAAACATTTTTGGATGCTGTAAATAAATATCTGTAAACAGTACATATCTTTATTCTAATGTGGCTTTAGTTCAGGATGTTTTCGAGATGGAGTGAAAGAAATAATTTCTCACTCAACAGAACAGCAAATCTATAAAATGGGATGTTGGGACCCTTTAACAATGCTCCAGCCGACTGGATACACTTTAAAAATATCCCAAGAGGATAGGGATGTTCCTCTGCAGCAGTAACCACAGGGCTGAGTGCTCATCTTTCAGGATACAGAAAAAGAATCCGTTTTTCTCTGGGGCAGGTGATAACTGAGTCTTTTCCGTATGGGGCACACAAGGATCTATAGGTCTCAGGAGCCACACACTGCCAGAAATCTGGGCTGAAATCCTGAGAAGGATTTTCAACCTGTCTGATAGTGAGATTCTTTATTCTGATAGAAGGAGAGTGCAGTAAATAGATGGATTAAATGACTTGGACATTTTCCTTAAGAGGTGCCCTGAGAACTTCTCATCATGAGGAGAAAATCAGTAGGACTTCAGAGCTAATGAATGGCAGCTCTGCTATGTGGTCTTCAGGTGGCGGACACTAATGAATGATCCCTGTGACATCCAGTGAAAGTATTTGAGCCAGGGGATGGCTTCAGAAGTTACTACTTGAGTCCAGCAAAGAATATAGACCAAAGAGAACGGATTCTCTTGACCATAATTGTTCTTCTAAGTCTCTGAAGCTTATAGTCTGACTTGTTCTCTGTGTCTCAGTCCTCTGAGCTTATGACCACAAGTCAGCAAACAGCACCAGTTGGACAGTGAAGACAATTAGCCCTAAACAAAATCACAGAACAGCCACTCAGAAACATCAGGAGCGTTACAGAGATGTAGTTTGAAAACCACTGTTGGAGTATCAAATGTTACTTGTTCTTGTAATAGTTTAATGGGTTGTTAGGTTGTTATTTTTAGGTGTATAAAACTCCTCCATTTAAATGCTGGTTTGTTTTTTTTCATAATCTGAAAAAAGAAATAGCAGATGACAGAGAAAATGGGGATTAAGTGTAAACTTGGGGTCATTAATAACATTAATTTACTTATTGTAAACTACTTTTGGAAACCCTTTGAAAGGTTGCCTTGAAAACTTCATTTTTTTTTTTCCTAAGAATTTGAGTAAGATGGTATTAATTTTGCCCTTAAGTAAATTTATTCACAAAATAGGCCTCACCAGATCTACCTGGGCATGTTTCTCATCTCCCTCTGACGTATTACAAAAGAACTTGTGACTGAGTTGGTGAAAAATGCGTACTTTGATCTTGCCTATCAGTGTGCTCTGATGAGGCTTGCTCTTTTTGTGTCATCCTTACTGAAGGCAGTAATCACTGCTGGGTGTTGGGTTGCTACTTCCCAACTTTCTTTAGTCACCTTGGTTTTCACATTCCATGCAGGCAGCAGGGAAACTTGAAATACCTTCATCAGAAGGTGGGGGTTTATGGTAGGTGAATTTTGAGTGGCTCAAATATTTTTATCTTGTGCTTCTCTGATGTTCAGCCACTGGCCTGTTGCAAAACTTCTATTCCCATATAAGTGTGATAAATCAGCACTCAGTTCCTTCTGTTAGTGCATAAGTGGAGGTTTAAGATGAAAGAAAAGGGGTGGGTGGGAGCCCTACATTTGCTGCCTTAGATTTTGGAGCATGTGTCAGTGCTTTAAACACTGAAGTTGTTCCATGGTGTTGGTGCAGATTCCACTGAGCTCCATGGAATGCACAACAGTTTCATATTAGAAAACAATTTTACCTCAGGAAAAAAGCCAACACAACAAGCAACCAACTTCTGGTTTTAGGAGTTAATGGTGTTACTTGTACAGCCTTAGTCCATTACTCATTAAGGCTGCCACCTGTAGCCACTGATTGTAAGGTAAAGAGACTTTGTCTACTCTGATCTTTTCCAGAAGTTGTTTTCTGTTTGCAGCTTCCAGGTTAGTAGCTGAGGAAGTGAGTGTGGTGGTGTAATTAAAAATTGACTTTTATATGGATCTTTTATTGAAAGAGATGGATTTTTGTCAGCTATAAAAATCGTATTTGAGAACTGATTTCTGCAGAGAGTCTGCTTACTTACTTGTTTCACTGGCCATGTAAATGGAGGTGGCAGCTGCAGCCAGAGGTAGAGAAAAGCATAGGTGCTACCTGGAGCTGCAAGAGGGCAGGCACCAACCAACCAACCAACCAACTAACTAACTAACTAACTAACTAACTAACTAACTCACTCACTCACTCACTCACTCACTCACTCACTCACTTACTCACTCACTCACTTACTCACTCACTCTTTCTCTTTCTAACTGTAAGTTCACTGATGCTCACTGTGGCTTCTTGCTTCTGATATTCTATGGTTCATCGATTGAGTGCCTCTAATTTCTAAGCTTCATTGAGGATTTGCCCAGGGAAGTTGTGCATGCTCCATTGCTGGCGGTGTTTAAGGCCAGGTTGGACATAGCCTTGGGTGATATGGTTTAGAGGGAGGTGTCCCTGCCCATGGCAGGGGGGTTGGAACTGGATGATCTTAAGATCCTTTCCAACCCTGACTATTCTATGATTCTGTGATTGATTCCAGGTTTGATTTCAGCTCTGGGTGAAGGTTCAGGTTTGTTTTCATCCAAGAATATGTTGTGGTCCATGTTTTAGAGTAAAAGTTTCCTGTTAAATCTGAACTCCAGTTTGACTCCTGACCTGAAGGAAATCCTTTGGGATCCACCACATCTTCCTTGCTTTTGTTTTCCATTTATAAAACTCTTCCTCACTTTTTGCATAGATTTCAGCTTGGTGCAGTAGGAACAGGCTGTTTGTTCCAGCATGCACTTGGAATGCCAGAAAGGTGTATGATTTTTTTTTTTTTTTTGCAGAGGAATACTTACCTGAAACGTTTCTCCTATATTTGCTCCAGAATCCTGCTATGCCCAATGTCTCTTGCAGTTTGCATCTGTGAATGTTATAAATTTACAGGCATAACAGTACTATCTTACTCTTTCAGATAATGACTCATCTTTGCTTTGGAATTGCAGCAAGTATTGTTTTCTAGATGTCCAAGGCTTTTATAGCTATCTAAGAGGGAATCTAAGACCTAGAACTTTCCTTCTCCCTGCATCCTAATCCTGTCAGTGTTCAGTGTGTATCTGGGGTACCTGTTGAACTGAACTACGGGTTCTTGCAGCATTCAAAGTTGCATTGCTGCACTGCTATTTGGACGCAACTTCCATGTTGTGCTAGATGCAAACCTTGTAGCAAAGTCGTTGTGACACACCTTTATTGATCTGGTTTTTGCAAGTTGGAATCTTGGTCTGAACTTCAGTTAAAGGTTTTGTTCACTTGACAGCAGTTATGGTGGCTTAGAAGTGTCATCTGTACCACACTTTTTGGTCTCAGAAGCTGTTGTTGCAGGCAAGGATGATGTCCTTTTGATGCTCCTTGCCAATATGCCATGCATGGCAGCCTTGGAAGAAAAGATCTTGCACCAATTTGTGCAACATTAATAGGGTGAAATCCAATGATTGGCAAGTTGTGACTGGGGCGAGTGTTCCAGTGTTGTGTCTGTCTGAGGTCTATAGAAAATAGTACCTGAAGACTTTGTATTTTCTTTTAAATATCCCTATCCCTGAGTGTTTTGTGCCTTCCAAATGGCTCCCTTGTGGTTCCCTGTATGGTTTCTTCATGGCTCCCAGTCATCAGCATATTTCACTGTTGTTTGAAGTTTTTCTTTTGTATTATTTATTTATCCATTTTTTAGCTACCTCCAGGGTCAGAAACCTTAGGAATAAGATCATTTGCATTCTTATTTCTATCTTGTGTAAATGTGTGTCCTTATTGATGGGTTGATGAGATACTAAAATGTCAAGGTTGTAAATTCTGCACCAGTGTTCTGCTCATGTACTAGCTACAGTTTTAGCACCCAGATTGTCTAATGACAAGCCTTTAGTGGGTGGTGTTTGCAGACTCACTTGCCTTCACACCAATGCATGTAATCTTTGACCCCAAATGCTCTCTAGTTCCTGGTGAAGCACTGGAGCATTAGGTACTGCTTTACAAGTTTTGTGTCTTGCTAGAACACCAAACTGAATTCCAAGCCTCCTAGCTGCCAAATCAAAGCCCAAACAAAACAAACCCTTCCCACACTTTCATGATGAATGGAAGGCTGCTGTGGGTGTGCTTTTAAGGACTTATGAAAACAGGCTCCTGATCTGAGTGTTTAAAAAGGGCTTTATGCTTGAAGTGGCAAATGCCACTCTGACAAAGCATTAGTCAGACTTTGAAGGTCAAAGTGCTGTCTTAAGCGCCTTTTTCAATCTTGAAAAAGGGGCTTTCAAAGGCAAATTTCAGTACTTGACATGCAGCTTTTTCCCCTTTGTTCCAGCCTTGCAAACAGCAAAACAACCAATGACAACTGAGTGAAGGAAGGAAAGCAAAGCATGTAAACCAGCTTGCAATCCTTCCACCAGCTCTGAGCCGCTCCTCAGGGGTGGGGCTTTCTTCTATTTATTGTTATTTTATTTCTTTTGGGTAGTTTTTGTTTTCTGCCAGTTAAATACTCATGTTTTCTACAGAGAGAAGCTTGAAAGCAGGAAATCTGATACGGGAGCCTCACAAACCTGTGTATGTTAACAACTGAAAGCCAGGTTTTGGAAATGCTCTGTACTGAGCAGGCTGAATTCCCTCCCTACTCACCCAGCTGCCACACAGAAATAACTGAACCAGGCGGGTGTAGTTTCT
>JAOEHY010042126.1:0-12294 GCA_025447955.1 Psilopsiagon aurifrons
CAGGAGCAGAGGGAAGAAAAAAGGGGAAGTGAGTGAACAAACTGCGTGGCTGATTTATGGCTTAAACCACGACACTGCCACACAGCAATGCCAGCATAGTTCCTTTCAACCAGTAATGAAATAGAAAAAATTCCAACAAATACTTACATGCTCAAGTTTGTTATTATTCTATAAAGTGTTCATCTTCCTCTAATTTTTAAGAAACAATTGTTTTTCCAGTCTCGAACAATGAGGAGAAATACATGTGTGTAAACTTCTCTTATATCCATGAATGAGACACTATCTGTGCCAAAATTTGACACACAGGTTGACAGACTTGAACAATTTACACAGCAAGGAATGGAGAACATCAGCTTGCTATTCTAGCTAGAAACAATACTAAGAAAACTAAGCATCCTGTTTTTTAAAATACATTGCTGACTAGCCTGCATATACAAAAATCTGAGCATATGCACAATCCTGTAACACAGATGACATGTAATAGTATCTTCATCTTGAACAGTGGGGTCTAGATATTTGGGTATAATTCACATTTAAGGAGCAGAGGACTACGCTATGAAGTACGACCTAAACCTAAACACCAGAAAATTGTATTCTTAAAGAAAGAAAAAAAAAAAAACCCAAAAAACTTGGTGCATCCAAAGATATCTTATGTTCAGAGGTGGAGAGATGAGAAAGAACAACCTCTTTTACAGCATCTGAAGTTGAGAATTCAGAACTAAGTATATGGAAAATTGTTATTTTGTTCAGAGCTGGCATGAAAATTTGCTCATATTTTAAATGACATAAAACTTGATTCTTCTTGAGGAAGAAGAATTCTTTAAAAAAATGAGAGAACAGTAAAAGTGCACAGAAAGGTCCATGGAGTGTAGGAATAAAGACTGCAAGTAGCAACAACTTCTATTTAAGATAAAGTATCGATATGAATCAACTTGAGACAAATACTGAAAAGGAAAGCATTGTCTGAATTTCTGAGTGATGAGGGAAATGCTCAGGGCCTTCACAATGTTTTCACTGCAATTAAATACTCCTTTTATTTTTTTAATCAAGTTGAAAGCAGCAGCAGGCTAGGAAAATAGTTAGGAGCAGAAAGCTGGTTTATATTGTCACAGTAACTGAAATTTAACAGTAACCAGATTTGCCAGAAATCTGTGAAACTTCGCCCTGGGAAAATTTGCATGAAACAAACTTCTAATTTATTGTATAAATGTAATTCAAATATAATGAATAATGCAACCCTCATTTATATTTGCCAAAGACTTATAATCATTCTTATCAGTCTGGACAGTTTGCTTTCCTGTGCAGACAAACAAGGATTTATCCAAGTTTTTATTTGAAGTGGTTTACCTTCTGGAATTCAGGGAAAAGAAAGATGATGAGAGTCTGTGATATCATGAAAGTGAGTAGCAGAAGCCTAGGCAACAGAGTTCATAATTCATAATCACAGCCTATTATTTATGATACTGTTTCTATTAGGATTTCTTTAATAAACCTCTCTAAAAGCAAAGATAACGACAAGGGCATTTAGCCACAAAGAAGACAGACAACCTGTATAAACTGTCCTTCCAAAATCCCAGTAAGAAGAGAAAAAGAATAAAATTCTTATTCTAAAAAATCCAGTTAAATTAAATAAGACCAAGATTAGTCCTCATGTTCACAACAGAAAGCTAGTTCTCACCAAACCAGAGACATTTGCCTATTCGAATCATGCCATTTACTGTCATGCCAACACTCTCCTATCATCAGATCAGCTTTTTTTCACCTTTGTAAACCTCTGCCTGTAGTGATATCATTTCATTTCCTCCTGCTAGCTGAATCTAGATAGCATTTTGTGTACAACTGACAAACTTGCAACATGGTGTTCTGCCAAACAAGACATATCAAATGTTTCTGTCATAAGAGCATGTGTGCACATTTTCTGGCTGCATTTCCTGAGTATAAGAAAACTGAGACACACTTTTCTCCTAACAGGTAACAATGCTGGGTTTTAGTGGGTAAAAGAAGAGCAAAGAGAAGAAAGGGAGCCTCTAACTTAGCTAGATGCACGTGCTCTCAATTAAGTACTTATGGAAAGACACGGCCACTTGCCTTCTACCTACCCATTAGACGTAAGGTGAGGTTGCAAATAACTGAAAATCTGATCTTAGGGCTGCAACTGAGTCAGGTAATCATTGGACATGTGCAAGCATTCTGGAAAATGCATATTACAAATACTAGCTAGCTCAGAGGCACATCCATCCTAAGTGATCCAGAAGTATAGAGAAACCTGCTATCTTCACTTGCTTTCCTTGGTTTAAGTTTGCCCACAGAAGAAAAAAACCCCACCAAATACCTAAGAGCAATTTCCATATCTCAATCCTTGCTCTTGTAGCAAGTACTGCTGTGGTCTGAGCTAAAAATCAGATTGCTTTTATGCAGCATCTTTCACCCTGATGATCCCTCCCTAGTGTCTTGCATTTCAAAGCTGTCATTGATGTTAGCCTAGCTCAGTTTTCCCAGTGTTCCTTTACTCCATCCGCCCTCCCTTTCTTGAAAAATGTGTGACATGAAAAAAGAGCAGAAACCATCACCAGTGAAAGAAGTCAGCATACCAATGAAATTCTAGGGAAAAACAGTTACAGACCCCAGCATTTGAAGGACTCTGCATAAATTTTTTGTATGTGCTGCCCAGCAGGTTTTTGTTGCACACTGACTCCCTATTTAGTTTTGAAAAAAATGAGAGGCTATAGCAATGCAGCCAAAATCACCTTGTACTTTGCAGCACAGGGATCATGTACCTACCCTTCAAAGCTCATCTCTTTATGTAGAAACAGGCTGTCCCTTGTGCCCTTGCTACTCTACATCACGATTAAGTTTTGAAAGGGAGAAATTAAGAACATCTTCTTCAACTAGGTCCCTCTAGTAAAAATTAGAGGCATATAAAAATCTCTTCAAAGCTTTAAAATCTAGTTAACCCTCTCTAGACATCTCTAGACATCAGTCATTGCCTATAATTCAGTCTCCATATGTAACAGTCAGTTCTTACTGAATACTCTGCTCCCTCTACAATGGGAAAAGCTAGACATTGAGCATTTCAAAGAAATTTCTGCATCTACTTACAGATTTTAAAAGCATTTTTGTTTGTTCTGTGCAGTTTATTTTAATTTTCCTTGTCTACATTGCATTTATAGAAAATCAATGGCACTCGGCACATTATGTTCAACGTTGTAGCAATTCCCCTTTAAGCTTACAATATATTACTTAATTATCCTTTCTATTAGTAATCCTTATACACATCCAGTTACTATTTAAAACTAAAATTGCAAATGCAGTGTCATGCTTTCCTTCAGCTTACAACTTGTGTAAAAACAAAGCCTTTTTTGTTTTCCTGTTCTGTTCTTCAGAATTTATAAATGATAAAGAATAACCACTTTATGATGACTCCTTGAAAACCAAAACTTAATCAGCACTTTTGTTCTAGTTAAAGAGGACAAAGTTACCTCTTTCTTACATTATATATGTTGCAAGTGTATGACCAGTAGAAAGATAAGTTCTTTAAGAAGCAGACAGGAGGGAAATCTTGTTAGCTGTTCCCTTATCTTCAGGGGGCTGTCTTCTTTGTACATCTGCTATCCAAGTTCTGCCCTTGAAAGACAGATACATATGAATTTCTACATCAAAAATTTCAATAGCTTATTTCACATTGTGTGAAATACATCATTAATTGCATGGCTTTGCATCTTTTAATTTAAAACAAAACCAAAAGCTTTAAAATTTCTACTTCCCAATACACCTGCCTAATTTTATTATGCTACTTAAAGAAAGCATGGAGCAATGTGACAAAATACAGCATGACAGTGGAGTCCCAGACCAAAGACAGGTCTCTTGTGACATACTGTTTTCACTATACTCAGTGCTGGTTAAGGCCTTACCTAAAATACTGCGCCCAATTTTTAACATGATACTTTGGTGAAGTATATGAAAAGACTAGAAAAACAAAGTATAAAACTATAGATCTGTGGGATGAATTTGAAAGACCTGGAGCTCTGATTTACTTTTCCTTTCATGAATGTTACTGGCTACGTACAAAGAGTCAATGCTACATGTCAGCCAGGTCTAAAGAGCACAGTGACTTACCAGCAGGCCACAGGTTTCATGGTTTGGGCTTGGGCTTCAAGTGAGGTTGAAAATGGAACACAGAAGGAATGGTGTCTCCAAAGGCAGTAAGGGTCTGTGTGCTTCAGGTTGGATACTCACTTTTACTCCTCAAGTCTACCACTCCATGCCTACAAAGCTGTTTCTCGTAGTCTCTTGAGGCACTTTACTAATGGATGCTCTGGGAAAGCAGGGCTGAAGAACCACATAGAACCAATCTCATGGGAGGTGAACAACCTCAAAGGATCTTTTACAAGGAGACTTATCTCACCAAAGGGTAAAACTGCGTGCTAGAAAGCCTGTCTTATTCTACTATCTCAGCTCCTAAATGGTGTTGGGTTTGTTACAGCTTCAACAGAAGGAATTAACAACTGGCAAAATATATGGGAAGGGTAATAATAATCACAGAATGGTTGAGGTTGGAAGGGATATCTTGAGGTCAACTTTTCCAACCCCACTACTCAAGTGGGGCCTCCTAAAGTCGGTTGCCCAGGACCATATTCAGACAGCTTTTATATATCTCCAAGCATGGAAACTCTACAGCTTCTGTGGACAACCTGTGCTAGTGCTTCATCATCCCCACAATGAAGAAGTTATTCCTGATGTGCAGGAGGAACCTCCTGTGTTTCATTTTGTGCCCACAGTTTCTGGTCTTGTCACTGGACACCCCTGAAAAGAGCCTGGCTCCATCTTCTTTACACAATATCGTCATGTATTTGCATACAATGCTAAGATCCCCTCCAAAACATTCCCTTTTCCAGCTGAACAGTCCCAGCTTTCTCACATTTTCCTCATATGAGAGATGCTCCAGTCCTTTCATCCTCTTTGTGCAGCTCCACTGGACTCTCTCCAGTTTGCCCATGTCTGTGTTGCACTGGGCAGCTCAGAACTGGAAACAGCATTCTAGGTGTGATGGTAAAGACCGCATAACAGAAGGGAAGGAAAGCATAGTGTCTGAGTTTTTTAACTCCTGAATTAGACTAAAAAGAAGGAATCTTTTCATCAAAAGTTTTTCAAGTTTCTATTTAAAATCAAGGGACATTTTCTTTCATTTCTTTGGCTTTTAACAATTAGAAAGAAAAGCTGCTACTTTTTTTCAGTGAATAGCACATCTTCATCAAACACTCTTTCTAAGCTTCTTTCTTTCATCAAACCCTCCTTCTTAAGCTCCATGCTGGAAAATAAAGAAATAAAAAAGCCTTATTCCTTAAAAAATACCTCTTTAAGTAGTTGAAGTACAGCCTTCTTCCAAGACGTTCACCCAAGGTGATCAACAACTTCTGGAAAGCCAGACACTATGTACATGTTAATCTACCCTGTGCTGTTGGCGTCAAGGGAATAAAGCTGGCTTGCGCTACCTGGGACGCTGGCACCCTCTTGTTTCCTAACAGCTGTGTGATTGCTGCCCAAATTCAAAGGCAAAAGGAGACAAAGAACACAGCAGAAAGCAGGGATATTTAACTCATCTGGCTTAATGTGTCTTTGCTGATAACTTCCGCCATCAGAAGAGCATAACTTGCGCTGACACATGGGAATGCACTTCCATCCTGTCAAGCTAACAGTGATCCTAGGCAAAACTCACTCATATTTCAGAGCTGCCATTTCTGGCTTGACAGGTAAATTTGAAGAATACAAGATTTGCTAACTTCTTGGAATGAAAAATCTTCAACCCCACAGCACAACAATTTAGCCCCAGAATTTCTGAGCAGTTATTAAATTTATAACACCTCATTTCTTTATCTATAACACTGCTTCAAAATATCCTCCTTACATATATATTTCCAGTCATCATTTTCCCTTCTTTTTTCCTGGTCATTCAGTAAATTTTCAGACATTCTGTTATGACCCCAAATCTGTAGTTCTGTCAGTGGATTGTATAACACCTGAAGTATGCTTTATTCCTCTGTGAATACAAAAAACGCAGGAACCAAAGTGAAATTCTTTTCCAGCTTAACCTGACCCATGGCAGCAAACTGCGAAAGTAAGCACTTCTAGGAGGGCTGCTCTTGTTTTGCAGCTGAGCCACAACATAAATAATTCCACAGGTACCATGTGCTTAGGAATATCAGGGCATGGCCTATTTTGCCTTGTCCCTTCGAGGTGGATTTGGCACACTGTGTATGGGCTCCCTGAAGCAATTTAGATTTTCTCAGGTCAAGACAGGGACAGGTAGAGAAGACCCTTGTCACTGCAGGCAAAGAAATGGACCAGTGTGGAGGTGCAGTTATGTAGAGCTTTCTATCAATATTTCTGTCAAGAGGGTGGTGAGATGGACACAGCTTGTCTGAGATGTACAGTATAGCTGTTCCAGAGGTGCTTGTGGGGCACTCAAGGTATTTGGAACCTTACACTGCCACTGATGGAAAAACTGATGGCAGCCAGGAAAGATGTTGCGTGAGTGTTCTAAACCCGAGTGATTGCTTCTTGCTAGTTTGGACTTTATTCCAGTACTGGTGTGGGTTGTTTCATTTTGTCACTAAGCTATATTTTTGAGACTTTGGTTTCAAAAAGCATGCCTTTTTCATTATAAAGCTACTGGGTTTTGGTGGGCTTTTTTTGGAAGTGTTGAACATATTTTTGTTTGGATCAAATGGAACTTCACAGATCGATACATATTTTATTTTGTTATTGGTCTCTTATTCCAGTTTCCCCCAGAATAGCTGTTACAGTCCAAGTGAAACTAATTCCCATCTCTCAGGCTGATGGCTGGTTGGTTTCTGGTCACCGAACCAAAAAAAGAAAAGAAAGAAAAAAAAAATCCCCTGCTTACTGAACTTGTCTCTGCATTTCTGCACTTCCACCTTCCTTTCATGGCACCAGTACATTTACCACATCATCCTGTCTTCTGCATGGGCTCTGTGTCAGCTCTAGCATGTGAATGGTATATGTGTTTATCTTTTTCCCCCAAGGTCAAGAACAAGAGAGGGTTTCTAAGGCAGGTTTACAATGTTATTGTCCTTTGTGAAAAACAGAGCCACTTAATCTCCCTAATGGTGACTCTAATTAAAGATACAAATATTCAATTACTCTGGAATGTGCAGTGGGCTTCACAACTGAGTGAAATAAGGTAAATGAAGTAATTGGCCAGGGACCACAATTTATCTTTAAACTTCCTCAATTTCACAAGAGCATTACTTCACTAGGAATAATGCTTTATTCACATACTTGGGTACCAAAGCCCTGGGGATCTAGGGTATTTAATTACATCAGGTCCACTCTGAAGCAGCATGCATGATGGTGACAACTCACAGGACAATGTTTCTACATTCCCAGCATTGTTAACACACTATTGTCCCCTTCGCTGTCCTGGAAAAGAGGTGTATGGAAGGAAACAATTTTGAGGAATATATATTTACAAAGTGATTAGAAGTTTCTATCTCTAAGCAATTCTTTTGCCTGAGTAAGACTGTGAAATTATTATATACAAACATTTTGTAGTAAAGGAATTCCACAATGTGCTATGGTGGAGAAAAACAAAAGAAGAAACAACCGTTTAATGATAGGAAGATACATAACACCATGCAAAAGGTCAAGACCTATTGCCTGGGACTCAGGAGATCTGAATTTGTGCTCCATTTCTGCTCCAGATGTTGTGTGAGCTGTTAGACAAATTTACTTGTGACTTTGTAGTCCCTCAGTAATGGATAGAGCATATACCTTTCCCTCTATAGTTTACTAATGCTAATGATAGACTTTCAACCCATTATCTGGGTGTTGCCCAGGGGTCAGTGGAGACAGAACATTCCAGGTGTAACACAAAAAAAGCGAACCTTGGCAACCAGAATAGCCCTTTAACTCACCTCTATCCTTGCCCCTACCATGCAGAAAGATCTTGCAAAATGTTTCTCTCTCCTTGGAAGGAATTCTTTGTATGCGTCTACTGCTTTAGAAGCCTTTTTCCGAACAAACAGGCAGTCATCTTCAACTGGGATACCAGGTTAAACTCTCAAAGTATCCCACCTCACTGCTTACTGATATAAGTTAAATGGAATGTCTTGTCTCACAAGAGCTGTTCAGATGAGGCTATTTTTCCAAACAAATGAAGAAAATACCTGGGAAGTTCTCAGCCAGAGGACTATTCTGCCTGTCTGGAGTATGAAACCAAAAATCTGCCCATAATGCTCAGGAACAAGCACATTAAGATGATTGGTAATTGATAAATATCAAGTTCCAGAATATCTATCACTCCATTAATGTCCTTCCATCTTCAGTGAACTGCGAAGTCTTTGTATATATAAATGATAATATTGCATGAAGGCAGTCAGGTGATGCGTGCCCTCATTTTCTCTTAACAAGACACAGATTCATCATTCCAGGCTCTACATAAGGAATCAACTCCCACAACTCCCATCAACTTCAAGCCAGAAAAAGGAAGCACAGCTGATGGCACAAGTGTGTAAACACAGTAAAAACTGTACAGAAATTTAGCACACTTGTAATACAAAAGATACTAAGATTTTAAAGGATAAAATTAATCTGTGTAGAGGAGCAGCATAAAGTCCATGCAACATGAATGTCACGCAGTCAGAAAATTCACAACCAGTATAAATCTGTGTTTTCTTCAAGGAACAGATTCCTACTTGTTTTTCAATTAAGACAACTCTTTCTCTGTTCTGTGCAATATTACCCTCTTAGCTAATAAATCACAGGGAGAAAGGAATTTTTCTTCCAAGCAATTCATCTAAAGGCCTGTGTGTGGTAGAGGATGCCATTTGATCAGGACAACAGCAGTCCCTTCCAGCACTTAACTGAGCAGATCATGTCCCAGTGGTTTAAGCCCTAGTTTAAATTAAGTACCACACAGCCTCTCACTCTTCTTATCTCCACAGTGTGATAGGGAGGAGAAATGGAAAAGAAGTAAAAAAAAAGCCCACAGGTTGAGATATGGACAGTTTAACAATTGAAATAAAGAAAAATATAATAATAATAAAATAATTTAAAAATTAAATAGAGACAGAGGAAGGAATAAACCCCATCTCCAGTCATGTCCCCCCCAAAAAAAACCCAAGTAATGCACAATACAATTACTCACCATCTACTGACTGATGACTAGCTTGTTCCTGAGCACTGATCAGCCCTTTCTGGATAACTGCCCCCAGTTTATACTCTGAACATGATATGCTGTGGTATGGAATATCCCTCTGGCTAGTCTGGTTTGGGTCAGGTGCCCTGTCTGCTCCCTCTCGGCTTCTTGTGCCCCTCCACACTGGCAGAGCATGAGACTGAAATGTTCTTGATCAGCGTAAGTGCTACTTACAACTAAAATATCAGTGTGTTATTAGCACTGTTTTCAGACTAAAGCCAAACTCAGCACTGCACCAGCTAATAGGAAGAAAAATGACTACCCCAGCTGAAACCAGGGCAATGCACAATTTCCCTTCTGAGTTTCATCAAAACCAATAATATCTCACTGACATACAGAACCTTAGGATATGAGTAATTTGTTTAGAAAACTTCATGAGTTAATGCGAATCCACAGCTGCAGATGTAAACCTAAAATACTCTAGATACTTGTACATAGGTATCACATGCTATCTCATGAATTATATACAAATCTCAAACTCTCATTGCAATTTAAAAAAAGGTTTGAAATGCAAATTCTGATAAATACATATGATGTAAAAAATATCATTTTTATGGTCCCAATCAAGTGACTAAATATATATATATATTATTCTTTCAGAAGGCATATGTTTTCAAAAGTGCCTTCTTCTTGACATTAATCTTTTAGTAAATTTTTTCCCACTTAAATTATTTTCCCCAGCTTACTAAGAAGAAAGTAGGAAATGCTGATTATTTTCCAAAAGGACAAATGTAAGTGAACCATGTGTCAGTGAGTGATTGAAAACCATGAGAGTGCTACAAACACAAAACAGTACCTTACAAGGACAGAAACCCAGAAAGGAATACTCTTTCATCATGCCCATTTTACAAATGATGGCATCATGATAAACATGGCCTTCTTTTGTCTGTATACATTTACATCCTTTTTCTCAAAAAGAAACCCAAAATCTATTTTAGAACTACCTTAGCTGCAGAACTAATTTGAACTTCAAAATACCTGTAATAGGATTAGCATTCAACTCTGTCAGAGCAGAGTCTGCACCTTCTTATTTTGTCTCAAAACTGACATAAGCATTGCTTGCAAAGTATTTATTCTGTACTTCCTTTCTTGGAAAGCCAAACATGTTCCACATAACTCTTCTTGCCCCCCAAAAAACCCTAGTCAAATTACAGTCAGATGCTTGTCACGTTTGAAGAAATGCTGTACCAACAACCAAATATGTGTATAAAGAAAGCTGAAGAAAAATCCATTTCAATAATGAAACTACATTTATTTTCAAGTTCTTGAGATATTATTAAAAGAAGGATCAGAATAAATATGCAAGGAAACATGAAAGGTACATTGACAGAGTTCTAATAAACATTCAGCAGGGAATTTAAAGTTAAGCCATTTGTAATGTTATCCTTTAAGGATTCCCTGGATAGGTTTTCATTTCATTTTGAAAGCTAAATATTACTATAATCTGAATTTGATATGTGCTCTCTCGAGTTGTAATATCTATTTAGAATGTGAAAAGTCTTTACATGGTTACTGCCCTTTTTATTTAGCATTGCATCAAACAATTGAACAAAAACGAAAAATACTCTTAAACAACATTAAGCTTGCAAAGTCAAGTGCTCATAAGTAAAAAATGTTAGAAGTTATTTTACGCCCATTATGTGTTAGGCTATAGGAGGATAACAGCAATGCCCAGGTTCATCTGTCTGCTTTACCTAAGGCTGCCTCTCCAGTTCCTGCATAGAGTCACCCCAGGAAATGACAGGACTAAGGTAACTGTATAGAATGGCATTTCGGTAAAGATGCTCTTTCTTCATTTGCCAGAGAAGCGGCCTAAGACTGTTCAGCTATCTTAGACAGCTAAGGTGATTCTTCGAGGCCACATGAATACACTCCATTTCTGAAGCAGTGACATGCAGCTGTAAAGTACATTTCTGTGCTGAAAATTTTCAGAAGTTCTAGTTGTTGTCTTGTCTTTGGCCCCATTGGAGTTCCTGCCATGCATTATGAAAGGAAAGCAGTTATTCTTATGATTTAACCCCAACCACCAAGTACCACTCAGCTGCTCACTTACTCTCCTCCCACCACCACCAGTGGGATGGGAAGGAGAACTGGAAAAGGAAAAAATATATGGGTTGAGATAATAACAGTTTAATAATTTAAATAAAGTAAAATATAAGAATAGCAGCAATTATGAGAAGGAGAAAGAGAGAGAGAGTCAGGGAATAAAGTCCAAGAAAAAACAAATGTTTCACAGTACAATTGCTCACCACCCACTACCTGAGAAGTGGTTGATACCTCCTGGCCAACTACCCTCCAGTTTATATACTGGGTGTGGCGCTTTCTAGTATGGGACGTCCCTCTGGCTATCTTGCACCAGGTGTCCCATCTCTGCTCCTTTCAAGCATCTTATGCCTGTTCTCACTAGCAGAGCATGAGACACTGAGAAGTTCTTGATCAGACTAAGTGCTACAGAGCAACAACTAAAACATCAGTGTGTTATCAGCATTATTCAGAAAGCAGAAGGAAAATAACTATCCCAGCTGAAATTAGGAGTTATCTTCACAGGCCATGTCTAAATCACAAATTTTTATTGATTCAGCTCTATCGATTCATGACTCTATTATTTTTCAAGCAAACTGTATGTTTGAGAGGAAGCCTTATTGCAATTGGTTTTTACAATACCTTTTTTTGCATTAATATTTTCAAACTTAGAATTTACTTATTTTCATTTTTTTCCTTTTTTCACCCATAACTATTACCCTTAGTTTATAGTTCAGCCCTAATAAGAACAACTGGAGTGCTTACTCATGCTTTGTATCTTTAACCATTGTAGAGTCTCCAGAGACAACTGAGAAGAGAAGCTTAATTCAGCTACTCTCAACTGCCACTGAAAGCAGCTCTGTCTCCGTGGCATATAGGGGAAGACAGTTCCCAGGTTTTGGGCCCCAGTGAAGTGCTACTTAAGCACAAAGAATACCCCTCAGTCTTGATATAGAACTAAGTTTTTCTGGTATGAAAGGTTGTCGTGGTTTAAGCCATAAATCAGCCACACAGTTTGTTCACTCACTTCCCCCTTTTTCTTCCCTCTGCTCCTG
>JAOEHY010042132.1:0-17372 GCA_025447955.1 Psilopsiagon aurifrons
AAGTCCTTGGCCAGACCAAACATCACTAAGCCATAACTAAAAACATTGGTGTTATCAGCGCTGCTCCCAGGCTGAAATTCAAAAACACAGCACTGCACCAACAACCAAGACGGAGAAAATTGACTGCTACTGCTGAACCCATGACATAAGGGCACAGGGAACCATGCTCTGTCCACAGATCTCCACTCTCATGCCCCAGGATTTACCAGTAGTGTGATAGATGACACAGATTCAAATTGCTACTAGTGCCAGAATTAACTGTGGTAACATCTGAGAAATGTTAAAAAATCCTTCTGTGCAATCTGCTAGTGGAAATAGAGTGTCTGATGGGAGCACTCCTTTGCTCCGGGTTTGGATCTGTTAGGAGCTGCTTTCTCTAACAAAGCAAATATTTGGTGACAGAAGTAGATTCAGAAAGTGTTGCTTCACAGGAAAGTGTGACGTATGCGCAAAAATATGAAATACTACTCAAAATTCAATGTTTTTCACATTCTGTTGAAGCTTAAACATTGGACTCTTGTCACAGAAATTTCTGCCACAGTAGACGATTTCTAGCATAAATGAACCTGCTTTCAATAGAAAATGGCACAGTTTTCAAACGAAAAAGGCCAATTTGTGAATAAAAATGGGCCTCTTTCTGAGCAAAGAGGCTTATAAACATGAAGTGATAAATGGCTTTGCAAGTTTTCCATTCAATAATAACAACTTCTTAATCAAAATAATGAAAAAGCTGCTTCTAGGCAAGGGGGCGAAAGCTCCATTCAGGTTTTAATACATTGAATGCATTTTAGAAAATAAATGTATAAAACCTGTAAATTTTGTTCTACTCTATCGTCTGAATTTGTGTCTGAGACATGTCAGTAATATTTCTTTGTATATATTTATGATGTTATAAATCAAAATCCTGTTTGCAATTTGCTGCCTTCTCAGATTAATTTCATGGAATAATGTTGTGAAACTTAAGAAAATCCATTTCTTAGGATCCCCTTTGTGGCAATGGCATCTGATTTTTTAGTAAAACCAAACATATGTTTTTAGAACTAAATATATCTTCTTGCCTGACTCATGAAATATGCATACAAATAAATAATATCATCTGATGAACACGTTGACATGGTTGCTTCTCCCATGACTAAAAATGCTTCAGGATCCAGTACTAAGGAATTGGGATTTCCTTTTTACATGTGCTCCTCTGGACCTGTTCAGGCGAGTCCTGAGGAGGTCCACAGAAATGCTCAGAGGGCTGAAGCACCTCTCCTATAAGAAAAGACTCCAGTTGGGGTTGTTCAGCCTGGCAAAGGCTCTGGGGAGACTTATTGTGGCCTTTCATTACTTGGAGGAGACTTTAGATGGGGACAGACTTTTTAATAGAGCCTCCTATGATTGGACAAAGAGTTTTGTTATCAAGAAAAAAAAGGGTAGGTTCAGACTAGGCATAAGGAGGGAATTTTTTATTATGAGACTGATGAGACAGTGGAACACAGGCTGCCCAGAGAGATAGAAGATGTCTCGTTCCAGGGAAGACTCCAGGTCAGGGTGAATGGAGCTCTCTCAGTAACCTGATATACTTGAAGATGTCTCTTGTTATTGCAGGGCAAGGTCAGCTAGATGGCATTTAAAGGTCCCTTCCAACCTTGACTGTTCTACGTTCTCTGCTATGGATAAACCCTACTTTAGCTTCCTTGATTCTGCTTTATGAGGCAACATATGGGTGGTAGACAGAGATCACTGCGTTGCTATATGGAGTTTCACACCAGTTGTCTCGCTGTATGTTAATCCTCTGGAAAAGCATTAGATAAAGGACAGAGAATGTGTGATGTTTAAGATGTGTAACCTTGGTTCTTGTAAACACATTTAGCCACTAGAGCTGGTCAGAGCTTCAATTAGCCCTCTAGCAGTGGTGCCTTAGCCACCCTTTCAGGTGTCGCTATGTTTCTTTGCCCCTGTGATCCAGGCTTTATTTTTCAAGGTTTGAAAAAACATTCCTGAGCACACTTGACATTCTTACCATATAGTTTTGAAGGTGACTGTTGCACTGCCTCGTCTGTGTCCTCCACTGATGACGCAGTGCATACGGCCTTTGGGCAGATGGTTCCTTACAAGGCAGCCATACAAATGGCAACAATATTAATTTTAATTAAGAGCCCAGTCTTGTCTCCAGTGAAATCCATGCCAAAATTCTCTACAAGTTCCGTGGGAACAGGTTCTGATGCTGGTCACAGCTCCCTTTGATGGGATGTATTACTCCCCCATTGTCCAGCTAGCAAACAGATGTGCTTTCATGCCTGATGCAAGAGGTGAATAAGAAATACTGCCACATTCCCTTTGCAGAACAGTAGCCACATTTTTTTTTTTCCAAGTTGTAGGTATTTTTCAGTGGTGGTAAATTAAGTATGGCTTTTATGATGGACCTATGCTGTCTGGTTCTACGTTAGGTAGGCAGTCAGACAAGTAACCATGCCAATTGGAGATCGTAGATGTAAATCATTCCTTTTATTATACACATTTGCTTTGCACAATAACAGGTAGTCACCCAGTTTAGAAACTCCTTTCTTGTTTCTTACGGTGAAGCAAACTTAGATTACCATTCTAAATGCTAATAAACAAAATTAATGAGATTTAATAAAATCAAGTGAATTTATAAGTAGATTGTGACATTAGTATATATACTCATCGTAACACTGATGAAGCAAGCTGCTAAATATTGGTGCACTGAAGTGTAAGCTTACTCCTTAAGTGCAGGTATATATTAATTTCTTTCCTCTTTCATAACCTCCTTAAATAACAGGATAGATTATGTACTGTTTACCAGTATTTACAGTATTCCTTCATACTGTATTACAACTAAGGTTTTCATTGTAGCAGCTGAAGCCCACAGAAAGCTGTGTTTCTGATTTGGTAAAACACTGTGATAACTGTGATCTCTTTCTATGTTTTGTTTTAGCATGCAAAATTAAGTTTTAGAATTTTAATTTATTATTTTAATGTAAATTAAAAGTAGATTGTAATCTGTTGTGGGTCGGGTTTTTTAACCTTTTCCTTTTTTTGTCTTTTTCGTTGGTTCGATTTGTTTTTTTTTTTTCAGACAATGGAAACTCCACAATATGAACTAGTTATTGAAGCTAAGGATTTGGGTGGCCATGATGTGGGACTATCTGGTACAGCAACTGCCACTATTGTTATTGATGACAAAAACGATCATGCACCAGAATTTACCAAGAAGGAGGTAAGAGTTTGCCATCTGTGTTCTACAAAATGGTGTATGTAATTCTAATTGGTTTATTTCTAAATGTAAAACTGTTCCTTAATGGAGGAGAATACTTACAGGCATCTTCTGAGCTCAATGTGACAGACTTTTCTGAAGCTGCTATTTTCTATTTTACATTAATAAATTTCAAAACCCCCTCTTGCCTACATTCCAGCTTAAGGCTTTTGATGGTCAGAAACATGGATGAAAGCAACATGTTCTGTCCTGGATTCAGTGCTTCACCTGTGAGACAGCTAGTCTTGTCAGTTCTGTAATGGAACTCTAGTCCTAAAAGCTTTACATTTAACCTACAGGTGGAATTTGCAAGGAAAGTTTTTTCCCCTGCCAGTTGAATTCCACTGAAGAATGCTGAAAAGTCTGAAGAAAAAAAGCCAAACCCAAACCAAAAGACGCTCACTGCCTGCAGGAGAGTATAATAGTGCTACAGCAATGTTTCTGGTTTCAGGCAAAACATCTACCAGATTTCCTGCCCTTCTCACACTGCTCCCTTCCTTCTCCTACATTTATTATTAATCTGATTTTTTTTTAATTGTTTCTTTTTGCCTCTGGCATCTGGAAAGGGTGAGGCAGTATCAAAAATTTTACCTAATAATAGCTAGTTTGGATTTTGCTGTAGAAATTTCCTGAGGCTCTGCAGATTTTAAGGAATATTCCCAAAAGATGAGAATTAAGCATGAGGGATGCTGATTTTAAGGCTGATTTTAAGGTAGTTTTAGAAGAAGAAAAGGAAAGCCTATTGCCATAGAAGTCTTGAGCTTTTCCTTAAGGTATCTTTTTACCTTGTTTCGGGTTTTTTTTTTCCTAGACTAATATTAGCAATTTGACAACAGATAGCTTTGAAACAGATGACTGCAATTTTACTTGAATAATTATTTGTTTTATAAATGCAAAGTGGATAACCAGATTAAGAAAAGGTTAGAGAAGGGTTCGGAGGCTGTTTATTTGTTTGCATTTTTTGTTTAGAAAAAGGAAGAAGGAACAAGAAAACATGGCAATTTTTGCCAACAAGAATATTCTTTTTCACTAATCATTGGTAATTACTATGATTACTGAAGTAAATGATTTGGCAAGAACAATTCCGTCACCTACAAAGTACCATGGAGAGCCTGATTCAAATCTTTTAAGTCCCTAAGTGATAACTCAGGCTTTTATCAAACTATTAATTCTCTTAGGATTACCCTTTAGATCAAGCTTTTAATACTCTGAAAGCTGTTTCCTGACATTCAGTAGCTAAAATATACTCAAAACATTGAAATTTTTTTTCTTTTTTTTTTTAGCCCTCTTTTACATGTAAAAATGTAAAGAAAATTTAAAATTAAATGTAAAATATAAAATAAATGTCAGTTTAGAAATAGGAAGTGATTACATTAGCAGTATTGATAGCAATTCCTGTCAATCAGAATCATGCCTACTTGAATTTCCAGACATTGAGATTTCTTCTTCTGAAGAAATACTTCTGTAATAGTATATTCTTTTGACTTAATAGTTTGGTAATTTGGACAAGTATGTTAAAAAACTTGTGGGCCTGCCTAAGCAGTGTCTATTTCTGTGAAAATTCAGACAGTAAAAGGTACCCTGGTACCCTTGAAAGTCTGGTGGTCTCAGTATAGAAATAAAATAGCAGGTGTGAAGAGACAGCATTATGTTGCTTTCTTGCACTTTATATCACATGCAAATTTTCCCATAGAGACATCTTTTTTCTTTTTTTTTTTTCATGCATCGTGACTTGTTTTTGAACTTTTCACTATTTAGAGATGTTATTGACCTCAGAAATCTTCCCTCTGCTTTGCTAAGGGATATTCTTATTCCATGAATAAGGCAGGAAAAATCTGTCTTTAGAAATATGGTGCCAGGCCTCTTTAGAAACATATGTTCTATTTAAAATAAGAAGTGTAAGAGGAGGAAGAGTGTCTGTTAATAGAGCTAATACCACTTTATTTGGCTTACTGCTTAATGTATTTAGTTGTGTTAAAATACCAGTTGTATACCACATGATGCAATAATTCTGTTTTGAACAAGACTTGAAAGAAAGTGACTTATTCTACAAGATAACTTTTGAAGTAGAAAGCTGAAATTCATTAAATCTGAAGGTTTGATTTCAGAATGGAACTTCCTTTATTTAGTTTGAGATTGGTTGCTTTAGGATTGGGCTCTTATAATATGAGCACATTTTCCCAGCTGTCTTTATTCTATTTAAAGATACTTCTTCTCAATGCAGTTTTGCCTTTTTTAAAACAAATGCTTGTTTAATGACCTATGTTTTGACAGTACAATTTTCACCTAAAATAGCTCTGCCTTTATTTGTCATATATTGTTGATGAAGCTTAATAAAGCCAAGTTTTCAATGTGTTCTCTTCCTCTGTAAGTGCAGCAGTTAAATACATTCCTGACCGGACACAGTGATAGCCAGTGAAGTTATGAAAGCTGGATGTGTTCAAAAAGCCAGGGCAGTGTATGAGTGCAACACTGGGTACCCCAGACTGTGCACTAAATGGTGTTTTGTAGAACGTAGAATGCGTTGCTACATGTTTCTTAGGAAATACATGTATTATTTCAATAATGTTAACACAAAGGCAGAAGTTTAATAATTTTTTTTCATAGTTTTTTCCAAAGTTTAAATTTTTCGTGTTTCTTTTTTCGAGAAGTCTTAGGTATGTTAGCAGATATTTCTTTGGTTTCTCAGTGCAAGGCAATCTCAGCCACGTGTGAGCACAGCTCTGTCCACTGAAGATGAGTTTTATCTTTTGCCACTTGACCAATCTCTTCCTCTTTGTTTATCCAGAAACAAGCTCATGGATCTACCCCCAAGCAGTGATATGCTTCTGTGTAGTCCCATTTACTATATTTACTCTTGGGAGGTCAGGCCCTTACACATCTATTAAAAAATGCTCATTAATGGCTTTATTTGATGTTTTCAGAGAGGTCGAAATGCTCCTTTGTTGCTATACACAGTTTTTTCAATAGCTTCAAATGGGTTTATGTAAACCTTGTTGGAAAAGGGTGCACTTATCTAGTGAACCTATGTTTCTATCTTCTATTTTTTAACCTGCATTCCACACTTATGTCATTTGGGTGCAGCTAGGGCCTTCATGGTTAGGGAAAAAATGTGTAGACAGTGTGTCAGAGCATAATCACAGAAGCTCAGCAACCTGGCTGTGATTCAACAAAGCACTTCCATTAACTTCAGAGAAATAGTTTAAGCCCTTGAGGTTATAAGTACCTGTCAGGTACTTTGATGGGTTAATTTGAGACACTGCTTTATGGAATTCAGCCCAGTAAACTATTTTGTTCCTGTCCCATCATTCTACACACTTTCAACTTGTTCTATTTCATGTATGTATAGAATCACAGAATCATAGAGTAGTTAAGGTTGGAAGGGACCTTAAGATCATCTAGTTCTAACCTTTCTTTCCTGGTCGTAATAGGCTCTGAACAGTGCAAAAACCAATTCAAACATGCAAACAGTACCCTATTCCCTCTGGGGGTTTAAATAATTTAATCTCTAGTGCCTAAAAGAGCAATGTTTTAAAAGCTCCTCCAAAAATTCCAGTAACAAGGTCTACCTTTTGAAAGGTCACAGTGGCTGGAATATTGTGTCAGATTTAAGTTATAAAGAATGAAAATAGAGATACTTGTAAAGTTATTGACATCTTTTTTAAATTTGCAACTTTATTTCTATAATATAAAAGAATTTTTAAATTAATTTTGTGAATTATTACTGAATACAGCATATATATTGCATCACAAAGAGTAACTTGGCATGCCCTTTCCAGCAGGTTAAAGCCTTAGGCTCAGCTTTTGTTCAGCAGCAAGGGGTTATTTATGCGCAAGTAACAAATGAAGCAAACAATGAATAGGAATTGATCATTCTAGAAAATCTTATACCTGGTTTGTGTACTGCAGGATATTTAAACTGTGTGGAAATGAGTTTGAGTGAACACTAATGGTGCAAAGTATTGGTTTTATACTTACCACATTAAGAAATACGAGAATTACTTTCTATTGTCACTTTAACAATTGGTGACTGACCACGGCAGTGTAGTATGACTGTAAAACAGCCATTTTAGTCTACAGTTAATAGATTGCATTAATGATATAGTTGCTATTACATAGTAGTTACTGTGGTTGAAGTAACCGCAGTTACTTCACTTTCACTGTAGTGACACTGTAGTTGAAGTGTGATGAAAAATTGACTGTAGCATCTGCTGGAAGCCACAAGCTGGCAAATCCTT
Organism: Psilopsiagon aurifrons; assembly: GCA_025447955.1. NCBI lineage: Eukaryota > Metazoa > Chordata > Aves > Psittaciformes > Psittacidae > Psilopsiagon > Psilopsiagon aurifrons. Next base: position 7,501 of record JAOEHY010042132.1, read on the forward strand.
CTCTTGTATCTGTTCCTGTAGTTGTATGTTCCTGTAGTCATGATTCTGCCCAGATCTTCCCTAAAACATAGCGGAGGAAAAAAACATTGTTTCAACATAACAATAGTATGGATTTGAGCAATTCCTGTCTACCTTTCCTCCTCTAAAAAAAAACCCAGTCCAAACGAATCTTTCTTCTGGTCTTATATGATTCCTGAATGTAGAGTACATGCTTAAAATTGGGAGTCCACTGAGTATATTTGTCTTCTGGCTTCTGTCCTGATTTTTTAAAGTATGTGTTCGCAAGGAAGAAACTTCCATTGCTGCTCTATAGGAACACATTTTTTTCCCCTAATATCATATATATTGTCTTTCCTTAGTAAATGATACGAGGCACTTGAGAGAATAATGCAATGATGTGACTTAAGGGGATGATTTTTCCACAGTCCGCCTAGTTCTCCTATCTGTCCTTCATCACAGATTTGGGACAGAAGTACATCCCTGAAAGTAGTGGAACACTGAAAAGTAGTGGGACTTGTCTGAGTGCTTTCAGTTGCTCTTAAAAAACAGGGCCTTCTTTTGGCCAGGGAACAGTCAATGTCACCCATTTCTGGGACAAAACAATGTAAAATAGAAAGAATTTTGTCACATCAGGAAGAGTAAGGTTTGGGAAAATATTTCTCCTAGTTTAGATTTCTTTCAATATGTGTTCTTAGAAATTAATTTTCAATTAAACAAGGAAGTTTGCCTCCTGTGAACAGAAAAACATCAGCAGAGTTAAACCTGAGCTGTACTAGTGCTGCAAGCCTTAAGTCTAAAATGATTTCTTCACATTTTGAATACCTCCTGTTAAATGGTTTATAAAAGAGTATAAATGACCAATGTATACTTTAAAAAATGATTCCTCAATTCCTATAGAGACCTGAAAGTGAATAGGTTGCTTGTCACCATGATTAATGATGGCTTCCAACACTGTCTTCTGATTCAGTTGTGCTACCCTCTGGGGTAAGACAGCCCCTGGAGTACGATGTGTATCTTCGTCTGCTCATGGTTCAAAGAGGATATGTGACTTTCGGAGTACCATCTGCAGAGATTTATTTTGCAGCTCAGGTTGTGAAGAAACATGCTTGTAGCTTTGAGAGTCCCTGTCTTGATTCTTGGTATTGGCTAAATCATGTTGAGGACCAAGTACTCATATAAAGAGCTTTTAAGGTTCCTCCTGCCTACCTTTGACATAATTCTTAAACAAAAATGTCTCTCTCAGACATGATATTGTTATTTTTCACGCTAGGCATACCTTACCAGCCAGACCAGACCTGTGCATTCAGTTTTCACATTTAAAACCATGAAATCTCACCTTCCCTTCAGTGATCTGGCCATCAGTCCTGGTCTTTCTTACCTTGTCTTTCAGTGAAAATGTTGTCCTTTGGGATTCCTATTTATTCCTTTATTCCTTTCTCTGTGGATCTTGCCAGTGAGCAGGACCCTACCTTTGGACACTAAATCTGCTAATGGCCTATAATTCCACTTCTCTAGACCCTTATATCTGATTTGGGGAAATCACTAGGGAGGATCATAGTGTGCTACCCTGAGCAAAGAGTGCTGTCCTTCAACTAACACACAGTTCAGGATCATGGCTTGGGGACCATGATCCTGATTTACTTACCTGCTGGGAGGGAAGTCACTGAGTCAGCAAGACTGAATAGAGGCAGAGACAGGAGCTGCCAGTGTCACTCAGCAAGGTAATGAGAACAAGCTGAGCTTGCTTTGTCCTACTTCATGTACCATTCTCTTATGCTGGATATCAGAAGGCCAGGTGACTTAGCTGAGGTGCTTGAGCAGCAATCACCAGGTCTGAGTAGATGAGGAGGAGCTGTTGCCAGGTTAACAGTTAAGAAATAGAGCTGTTCTATTGCCTAAACGTTATGGGAGCCACTCTTAGACTCCAACAGCCTGTTCAAATCAGAGCAAACTGTCCCCAGCACTGCTTTTTTCATGAGAAAGAGATCTGTGGAATGAAGAAAACCATTTTAGCAAAATCATGTAGATAAAATGTACACTGGAATTTCCATTTGGCTCCCGTTTTTTGACTGTGAAACAATTTACACGCAGAGAAAGCAGAATTCATACAGAAAGTCAACAGAGCAGGGCAAAGCCTCTACAGATGTTAGCAAACTTTGGCAGCTTCAGGATGGCTGGGGATCATCAGAGATGAGTTTTTTGGCCTTCTTTGCTTTTTTCTAAATCTGTAAATACAGCTGGAAAGGCTCCTAAAGCATATTTTAACCTTCAGAAGCCCCCTTCACTAGATAAATATTTGCACTGACCTTTTCACTTAGCTTTACTTCTACTTCATACCCTTGCAGCAGCTCACTAACACACTTGACTTATCTGAAACTCCAGGTGCCCAAAAGCGTCTTGAAAACAAATGGAAGACATTAGCTGGTGTATTTTTCACACCTGAAAGGCAGAATTTAATTTCTTTGGTCATGGAAAATAATGGAAACATGTTCAAGGATTAGCATTCCAAATGTGTCTCTGTCGTCTTAACCTAACTACTTTCAAGTAACTTGGAAAAATGCCCATGATCAAGAAGAATGTTTGTTAAAATTTCTGAATGGTATTGTGGTGATACCAAGCTAAGGACATCTGGAAGACTTATTTAAACAATCTGGTTAATGAAATTACCTTTTTTGTTACTTTTTTTCCTTCTTCAATATTGCATATCAGTTCTTATCAGAATTAGATGGCTTTTTTTGTGTGATGCAAAATGCTCAGCATCACTCAGGATTGAATTACCCACGACCTTTAAAACAAGAACTTTGCTTTAACATTACAAGTGAAAATAGAGGAACTTTAGAGAAAGGAATTAAAACAAGCATGCTTATTCTGTGCATTGACTGAAATAGAGGACTATTCAGCAAAAAAAAACAGTGTTTAGAAGACCAGTGTTTCCTGTACTCATCCAGATTCATACTGCATGCATGATAATCTGTATTCATGTCGCTTTCTGCAAGCTATCTGCATAACCAGTGTAAGCACTTTGTTCAAGAACTTTTGCAAAATATGTTTAACACTGAGTCCATCCACTTACCACATAATTAGAGCTGGATGCACTGCATAGCAGTAAGCAGCAGACTTCTACATTTATCCTTGCTTGTGAGGCGTGAGTTCATTGCTTTGTTTCTCTCCAGCAAGGTCATGAAATACATGAAGTTGTCTACTTAATATCCAGATAAACACATTTCAGTGGTACATAAAACAACAGAGTGCCTGCTTTATAATCTGAAAGCAGCACAGGAACACTTCTATAAGTAAAGGAAAAGTTCTATGAATAGAAGTGATCACTCTAACAGTGCACAACTGGGGAGGAGCATAAAGGCACTTCACTGATTTTCCAGGTCTGATTTTTTTCCCATCATTCTTGTTCTCCAAGTCAGCTCACACAGTAAACTTGTATTTTTGCTGGTCCTTTTCTTTTCTCTTTCCTGGTTTTCAGTGTTCTTTTGCTTCCTTTTATTTAGACTCCTTGATTTGTTGTGATCAGCTGATCAGAGAAGTCCTGATGCAGACTTCTGTGTGAGTCCTTTTGTAACCCTTAGGTTATGCTTGGAAGGTCAGCAGCAAACTCAGTGGTAATAACAGCAATTCTCACTACAGCTGGTAAATTCTCACCGCAAAACCATTCCAATGCTGACTATCCTCTGAAGACTTTTTCCATCTGCTTCTGCTAACAGCAAATATCCAAACACTGTGAGCAAAAAAAAAAAAGCCATAAACGCACAATTTATTTCTCTCTTCTACAAGAAATGAAGGTTAATATGCTTCCTCAATGTGGCCTATGAAGTGTGAATTTTACGATAGGTATTAAGGTTGGAATTACAAATCAAACAATAGCATTAAGACTTTTGACTACATCTAGCACAAATACATGTGGGCAAGAAACTTGATAGTAGAAATTAAAGAGGAAGGAAGGAAAATTCAAACAAAGGCTCTTGAGAGAAGCACAAGCTAAACAAAGATAATGTAATGTCTCCAGATCTACTTTTGGACCACTTATTCAGGGAAGCTGGATAAACATAATTATTAGAAGGATTTGGTAGAAATGGCAATGTGATTTTCCAGTTAAATATGTTCTCTCCAGCTGGACTTTTTCAGTTACCTTCAATCCAAATTAGGAGTGCTTTCTAGAGATTTCAATTTTAATATAAATATTAAAAATGGAGTCTATTGCCTGAGAAATTAATTTTCTTTTCCTCTGAAAATTTACTATTTCACTCTTCTCCGAGAGTAGTTTATAGCATGTTGTACTTCATTAACTGTCCAAGGAGTTCCACCTTCAACGTTGAGTGCAAGCAGCTGACACGCAAACTTCAAAGAAACTTCACACAATTATTTTCAGGTCAAGATGTGACAGAATGCATCAGTCTCTTGTGTCAAATTACGTTATGGGCTCCGAATTGTGGGACGTCATTTGACTATGTAACATCCAGTTGAGTGAAATCCTAAATGCTGCATAGAAACACTGTGGTTTCTATGCAGGGTAGTCACTGCAGAGTGGCTCCTAAATTATTGTTATTTCATTCAGCCTTAACAGTTTGTAAATTGCTGGGCAGGCACTGGGGAATAGATGACCAGGAATTACTTTTGTGGTGCAACCAGCAGATATTTTCTGTTGTCTGAAGAGACTTCTATGTATATAAAGGGTTACAGTTCCTCACATGTGGAATCTTAACAGAAACACCAAGAACTCTAAACCTCCTTGTCTGACACAACACAGATGATTTGAGGAGTAACAAATAGAGGAACTGTTAAATGTGTAGCAAAGTATCACTCTAATCCCATGAGTTAAGAAACCCACACTGTTAATATGCCACTAGCATCTGCAGGAGTTCTATTTTTAAAACAGGATTAAACAAGATAACACACTATAGATCTTCACATATTCAATTTGCTCCAGACAAAACCCTATTTAATAGCAATTACACAATATGAGTGAGCTGGTAACATGGTTGCAGTTTATCTGAGAAAAAGGAATTTATAAAGCTGAAGTATATTCATACAAAAATAACAGTTATATGACTGCTTAGGTCATTCCACTTTAGTGGAATGAGTTTTGTGATCAGTTTATCAATTTCTTCACTGACAAGTGAGATTTTAAGATTTTTGTCAGCAACACTAAAGCTGATTTGTCTACAACAAAATTTGCTAACCATCTGTGCATACGAATCAAAATGTCAGGATTATTTAGACAAAATATCCTTTTTCCTTATGCTCTGAAACAGTAAAATAGTGAACCGATAAAAATCACCATGCTAAAAGAAACTTTACATTTATTCAAGCAAAATTGTTAGCAAGTGTTATGAAAGAGACTCATTTGGAAAGCAATAAAATACTGTAGGGCTTATCATCTCTTGAACTTACTGGAATAAAAACAGTGTTGAGACATTTAAGAGAAAAAAAAATAAACAGATTAGTGGATTCATACAGAACTTTGCAGTTACAGTCTCTTTTGAAGAAAATGGTTCAGGACTGTAATTTATACATATCCTTGTACTTTCTACTTTGGCTTCTTTCCAGGACTTGTTTGCCTTGGAGTCCCAGATGCTTGTTTTCTTAAAGGGTAGCCGTTTCTCTAGCCAGCTGTCTAACAGTCACTTAATATTTATTTGTTTTTACAAATGTTTTCCCCTGTGCTCCCAGTCCATATGTCACAATGAAAAGTATCATCCCACCACTACAGTCTCAGTGTTGTCCTCACTTTCCCAGTCTAGACTTTGATCCCTATGAAAAATCCCAGAATCCCAGTTAGTTACCTGACCACATTTGCCTCCAGCACTGTTGCTCCATGGCCGGTACTTCATAGTTTGTTTTCTAACTCCTGTTCTCCTCTTCCACTTAGCTTGATGCAGCTTTCATAGAGATATATTTTTTCACACCTCTGGATACTGTGGAAGGTTTCTTCCAGCTACTTGATACTTAATTTGCCCAGCACTGAAATATATGGTTGTCTTTTTGCATCATCCTTCAAAATCCCTTCTTCCTGCTTCATCAACCAGTCAAACAATACTGTTACACTTTGGTTTCTGCCTCTTTCAAGCCTAGTAGTTAGTCAACAACTTCTAAGGAACCTTCTCTGAATTTTAATAATTAACTTATTTTTAAAGTCCTCTCCAAAATCTTTGAGCCTGTCATTTGACTCACAGAGCCTAAACACTTGGAGTCCCTTGAACACACCTCTGCTCCCATTTCCAGATGTCACTTCACTGTGAATCCTTTCTTCTGAGTGTGATGTCCCCTTTCTCTCTGTTCTTATGTTCCTCACTTTCTCCACTGTCCTTTTATATGGAAAACTCTTCTAGTATTTAATAAAAAAATATTTCTGACTTTTTCTTCTCACGGTTACCTTTCTGTTCCATGTTTTCACTCCTTCAGTATTATTTCTTGGGGATCATCCTTTTTCCATTCCTTGATGCTGTTCCCCAGTGAGTTCTTCTTCATGCCCACCCTGTCTGCTTCCCTTTGAAACCACCATCCTGTTTTCATGACTTCCTTACACTGTCCTCTATGACTTGAAAAGTCTATGTACACTCTTTGCCTGCCTTCTACAGACCAAGTACCATCACTGTCTGCTAGCACGCATCTTCTCTTTTTTTTCTTTAAAGCTTTATTTCCTCCTCCTCAGATCATTTGTTTGACCACCTTCAGTCACAGAAGCCAGCAGTGCACATATGTTATGTAGTACTGTCAGATATTCTTAGATCAATGATTTTTCTTCATTTAGAAGATGGATGGTAAGAAGAGTGCTGCTGTCCTCAACAAGTTTAAAGGGTTGAAAACAGTCTTTTAGTTAAAAAAGAAAAGTTTGAAAAATCTAAGGAGTTACGTGAGAAACTTTTCAAAAGATACATAGGAAAAATCAATCCTGCTAAATAAGTCTAAGTTTAAGCCAACAGCTGTCTTTGTTGAAATAATATCAAGGGAAAAGATTTATCTATAGTATTGATATTCTTAGCTGTCTCTATCCAAGATATGGCTGTCATCCAAAGTGCTCCATGGAAATGTGTATGTAGGCTTACACTATAATGTAAAACTTATTTTATACACTTTTATATCTACATGCATACAGACACATGCCCACAGATGTTTGCCTATCTAAACTCAGGACCAGATGTTTTATTGTCCTAAAATGGCATTTTCTAATATGGATTAACACAAAATTAAGTTTGGTTTGATTTTACTTGTCTATTTGAAAATAACACAGCTAGTACTTGAAAACAGAGACCACTGTACCTGGTTAATTGGTTCAGTGTTGAACTAAGCTAAGAAAAAAGTGTATGTTTGAAGACAAATGAAAGACATGCTTTCTAAGTTAGCAGCTCTGACCTTTTCAAATTTTCCATCTTAAATAATAATCGAAGCCATGAGTAAATAAATTCAACTTTGCCTGCAGATGTTGAACTTTTTAATGTCCTTTTACTCTAATATAGCCACTGCCTGATATCAATGGCAGAAACAGTTTTATCGTGCCCCATGCTGGGGCTGACTGGCAGTCTCTAGGAACTGTTTCCTTTCCTCCAGCCATCTGATTAAAATGCAGTTCCAATCAATAAATCTGTATGGTTTCCATCAATGGTAAGTGTTCGCCTAGGGGTCTTCTGTGTCCCAGAGGTATTTCTTTTCTTCAGTTCTTCTGTATTCATGAGAAAACCAAATTACAATAAGCCTTGTTTACCTAGACTGCCTGTTGAGATTGTTTTTGGACTGCCTGCTGAATCTGGAGTGAGCAATACAGGGCACACGAGCACATTCACATGCTGGTAGATGTAGATATAGATGTTAGCAATAAGGTACCTCTTTTAGAAGCACTGGGTCCAGCGTAGCCCCTGTAAAATCTTTGCTTTAGGAAGATTAAATATTTAAGCCGGCAGCCATTTGGCATGTTAGTGGGAAAGAGTAGGGGGTGGATTACAAGGAAACATCTCAGATTCTGACACCTGATTTCAACTGAACTTCAACACTATTCAGAGAGGTCAGGGTTGCCTGTTTTTTTGTTTTCTTGAATACAGATTATCTCAGTTGACCAACGAGGCAATATGTGACCATCTAATCAGTTTTGGATTCTCTTATTCTAGTAATAATTGCTTTAATGCAATCAATTAAAAGGGAATTTTAATTGCCTTACTAATTGTTTTTTTAAAGGAAACATGACAGCTATTATAGAACTCTTAATTCATTATTTTCTGTTTGCAAATTCAAAACATAAGCTTTTAAAATGTGACAACCCTTGCAGGCTCATTTACTTCTTAAATTTGTACATCATCTTTGTAAATAATGGTCAAGTAGAAACAACGAAAAGATTGTATTCAACTCATGGCTTTTCTCATTTCTTGTCTTTGTGTTATGAGAAATGCAAGAGAAAGGTAATAATCCCGCCTGAATACAGCAGAAGGTACTATGTGTTGCCATGCACAAACACATGAAGAAAAGCATCTTTTTGTTTCTTTAAAAAACTATTTTCAAAGGGAGGTAGTAGACTGTAGGTGCCTACAAATGCTAACTCTAGGTACTAGTCAACAGAAAGAAATGCATTCAGCTGCATGTTGCACATCTGAATTATTTGTTCAGAAATAATAAACATAGTCTGTGAACATCTGCACAGCTGGTTATCCATGTTACCTAGTAAAGCTATTGTAATGTCTTTACTGGAGTAATTTACAAGTATTCAGGAAGCACCTTACTCCCTTTTAAGTGCCCAGAGTCCAGACCACAGGTTGAAGTTCACTGATTCCATAAACTTATTTTTATTTAAGTTCATAAAGTGTGGGCAGCATTAGCAATGTTACTATTATAGGATCATAATTTAAAAATACTAGCATTCTCAAAAGCTCCAGCAGTGTGTCATTTCCCTGCTTTATTAAAATGAATGAACAGATGTACAATTTATTTCTGCTGAATTATCATCTAAATTCATAAGCTATTTCTCATGTGTCTGAATTCCATGTTGGTTTCCCGTTTTCTTTGCCTTAGAAAAAGAAAGAAAAAAGATAAAATCACATTCTCACATTTTTCACTCTGGGGATATAAATGAAAAGTGTACCCTCCACTTCATTCACTTTAGTCTAATACCCTCAATACAATTTAAATCCCATCTCTTCAAGGCTATTCAGCAAAACCTATGCACTGGAACGCCCAGGATCCAACTGGAAATTTCCCTTGCCATCTACACTGAAGATTGGCGGGTGGGCTCTGAGGACACGATCTGTCCTCTCAAACAGAATGAGGCGGCACACAGCTACAGTCAGTCTTTTTGGCTGGCATTTCTAATAATAGCAGAAACTTACCGACAAGTTGGGAAAAAGCAAGGAAGGGATAAATAATGACTGCTAAGTGGGAGAGGTGAGAAGGCTGAGTGTAACTAGTGAAATTTGCAGCTAGGGAACACATCAGCTGGCTCTAATCACTCATGAAGGTGTGTTTTCTCTGCCTTGTGGCAGCCTAGGAGCATAGCAGGTGCTCCCTGGAAGTGGTAAACAAGCTAAACAAGACAATGCAGAGATGAGATGGAATAAAATTCTGGAGGCTTAAAAGCACATGCAGCAGCTGTGTTTCCGTAGAAAAAAAATAAGTATAAAAATCCCAGTGTGCGCCTATTTCCAGTCCTATTTGTTGGCAAGGTTTGTGGGCAATGTAAGGGTGATATTTTGCACGAATATCATGTGAGAAACAAGTGGATAATATGCCCTAGGAGTTCTGGTGCAATTTCTTCTGTAAACCCTATTTCTAAGGGTTTATATTGTAAGCAAGCCATGAAAGTTTTTCATGGTTTGAAATCGACAAGAGAATTCTAGGCTCAGATTGTGGTTTTTCAGTGTTTTTTAGGAATTGTGGAG
>JAOEHY010042135.1:0-27583 GCA_025447955.1 Psilopsiagon aurifrons
AGGAAGGAAGGAAGGAAGGAAGGAAGGAAGGAAGGAAGGAAGGAAGGAAGGAAGGAAGGAAGGAAGAAGGAAGGAAGAAAGAAGGAAGGAAGGAAGGAAGGAAGGAAGGAAGGAAGGAAGGAAGGAAGGAAGGAAGGAAGGAACAGCCAACACATTTTTTCTATCAGACTAGGTTTCTAGTTTATGCTAAGAATGTAGAGGAATTTAAATTAAGTCCAAGCAAAACCAAACACCTAGGATCAGTTTCACTAGCATACAAAAATCCTAATCCTTTGTAACATTACTAGAGATCTAAGGAGAAATTTGGCATTCCAGGCATTTAGCTTTTGTCCTAATACTTTTATATTTTGCCCTTACAATCAGCTAAGTGTCTCAGATTCTCATCTCAAATAAGCAAAGCAAGTCTGAAGTTTCTCAGATATGCTCACAAGCCTGTTATGGGTTTTTAACTGCAGCGCTCTGCCTCAACATTTCTTTCACTTTAACAGAGGGTCCCAGTTCTGCTTTGATACCTCTCCTGCTAGGTCAAAGGAGTTTGATTGAATTCAGCTCATCATAATCTCTAAGCTGTCACTTAAATACTGATTTGCAGCTGAAAGGAAATGTTTTTATTGTTTCTTATCTGTGTCCCTAAAAATGCTGACATTTTATTTTTCATCTAGCCTATGGATCAAATTAACATGATGGCTTCTTTTCCATTTTTATTTCATTTTAATGGAAAGTAAATTTCCTTGACCAAAAAATATATTTTAAAAATCCAGTGTATATTTAGCTTTAATTTCCTTCCAGAAGCTATCAGAATTGGCTACCCTGGATTTGGAGAAGGCTGAGGTTCTCAATGACTTCTTTGCCTCAGTCTTTACCGGCAAATGCTCTGACCACACCACCCAAGTCTTGGAAGTCAGACTCAGGGACTGTGAGAATGAAGAACCTGAGACCACTGTAGGAGAGGATCTGGTTCAAAACCATCTTAAGAACCTGAGCATACACAAGTCTATGGGAACTGATGAAATCCATCTGCAGGTCTTGAAGGAGCTGGCAAATGAAGTTGCTAAGACACTGTCAATCATATCTGAAAAATCATGGAGGTCAGTTGAAGTTCCCAATGACTGAAAAAAAGGGAAATATAACCCTCATTTCAAGAAGGGGAAAATCGATGAGCCAAGGAACTACAGGAAAGTCAGCCTTACCTCTGTGCCTGCCAAAATCTTGGACCAGATTCTCCTGAAAGGCATGTTGAGGCGCTTGGAAAGCAACAAGGTACTTGGTGAAAGCCAGCATGGCTTCACCTGCCTCAGCAATTTAGTGACCTTCTATGATGGGGCTACAGAACTGATGGACAGGGGTAGAAGAGTTGATATCATCTACCTGGACTTGTGCAAAGTTGTTGACACTGTCTCACGTGACATCCTTGTCTGTAAGTTGGAGAGACATCAATTTGGCAGGTGGACCACTCGGTGGATAAAGAACTGGCTGGATGGCCACACACAGGGAGTTGTGCTGGAGGCCAGCTGGAGGCCAGTAATGAGTGGTGTCCCTCAGGTGGGCCTGTTGGGATCGGTCTTGTTCAACATCTTTATCGGCGACATGGACAGTGGGATTGAGTGCACCCTCAGCAAGTTTGACAATGACATCAAGCTGGGTGGTTGGGTTGATACGCTGGAGAGAAGGAATGTCATCCAGAGGGACCTTGACACACTTGTGAGGTGGGCTGAGGCCAACCCTATGAAGTTTAACCATGCCAAGTGCAAGGCCCTATACCTGGGTCGGAGTAATCCCAGGCACAGCTACAGGTTGGGCAGAGAAGAGATTCAGAGCAGCCCTGTGGAGAGGGACTTGGGGGTGCTGGTTGATGAGAAAATGAGCATGAGCTGGCAGTGTGTGCTTGCAGCCCGGAAAGCTAACTGTAACCTGGGCTGCATCAAAAGGAGAGTGATCAGTAGGTTGAAGGAGTAGATCCTGCCCCTCAACTTTGCTCTCATGAGAACTCACTTGGAGTATTGTGTGCAGTTCTGGGGTCCTCAACATAAAAAGGAGATGAAACTGTTGGAACAAGTCCAGAGGAGGGCCATAAGGATGATCAGGGGACTGGAGCACCTGCCATATGAAGATAGGCTAAGACACCTGTGGCTGTTCAGCGTGGAGAAGAGAAGGCTGTGTGGAGACCTCATAGCAGCCTTCCATTATCAGAAGGGGGCCTATAGGGATGCTGGGGAGGGACTCTTCATTAAGGACTGTAGTGATAGGACAAGGGGTTAAAACTTAAACAGAGGAAGTTTAGATTGGATCTGAGAAATTCTTTACTGTGAGAGTGGTGAGGCACTGGGATGGGCTTCCCAGGGAAGTTGTGAATGCTTCATCCTTGGCCATGTTCAAGGCCGGGTTGGACAAAGCCTTGGGTGACATAGTTTATTGTGAGATGTCCCTACCCATGGCTGAGGGTTGCAACCAGATGATCTTAAGGCCCTTTCCAACCCTAACTATTCTACGATTCTATGATTCTATATACATTTAAAAATCCAGTCAAAATTGTAGGTTAAGATTAAATTTTTATTTGATCATTTTTAAGGAAGCTAGCTTTGCTTCTTGCTTAAAACTTACAAAAGATAGTCAATGGCTGAAAGATCAACCTTAGTTAGCATAGTTTTAAGTTTCAGTTCTGAGTTTGTGGGTTTGGGGTTTTTGTTTGTTTGATTGATTGATTTCTTTATTGTTGCTGGGGTTTATGAGGTTTTTATGGAGCATAACTTGATATTTACATATGCCAGGCTCATTTTCAAAATCATGAAATACATAGGATGGCTGCTTGGCATACTTTAATAAACAATAACAATTTCATAATTCTTGATCACGCTTCCCTGTAAAAGTATCGTGACTTGTAGTTTCTAAAGTTTTGACTTCTTGTTTCCTATGAACTTGTATCCACTCTTATACATCTGATTTTTTTTTTTTTTTTTTTTGTGTACATATATGAAGTCTTAATCTACAGTGAGAAACTGCTGTATTTGAAAAGATATCTCAGTAAAATGACTGAGCTTTAATTACAGTTTGAGGGTCTGTGTTGGTTATCTTTTTCATTACTACCATTTCTATTTCATAGTCATGTCTACCACACAGGAGTTTTAATTGTTTACACACGTCATAAATAATATTCGAGGGCAGTAGAACAATGCGTGCTCTTCAACAGATATTGATCATTTTTCCATTATAAAACCTGACACACAGCCTACACACACCAGGGGAAGAGTAAAACTGGTTGTAAGACAGCAGATTCCGTGTTGAATCTGTAAAATTCTAAACCAGAGTCGACTCTTTCTTCATTTTTAAATTTTTTGTTATTTGATTTTTTATTAATGTCTTCCATGAATTTACTCTATTTGTTTCTCGAGTGGCATTTCAATCTTGAGTTATTATGAACTAAATGATTGAAACTAAAAAAAAAAGCTAATCAAATATAATAAAATTCCACATTCATTACTAATAAAGTATTTTCTTTCAATATTCAGATTTACAAGGGTCGTGTATTGCCAGCAGCTCCAAAATCTGAGTAATATTGCGGGGTTTCTGCAGAAACATCATGCAGTAAATAATAAGATGACTTACCACCTGGATCACCCCATTCCACACAGATATGAGCATGCTTGTATCCATTTGTGAATGCAGTTAAATCATAAGTAGCAAAGACATCTCTTAAAAATTGCAGTTGAAAATATGTAGTTAGATTTTTGATGGCCACACAACAGCACTTTTGTGGTAATTTAGAAGGAATAGTTTTTCCAAAAAGTTGGGAAATTGCATCACCTCTTAAGAGGGGAAAAATAGTAAGATTTCCTATATTGTTCCTAGAAATAAGAAGCAGTTGAAATCTAACATGAATTGACCTTCAGCTTGAGAAAGTCATAGAAACTTGGTGGGTCTTTTTTTATTTATTTATCCTTCTTAAACCTTTGAAACTGAGGCTGAATAAACCCACCCACTGCTGTCTGATAATCTGTGTGGTAACAGAATGTCCTCTCCTCTATTGGAACTGCCCCTATCCTGCATAGGGGAGCTTTAAAGCATTCAATTTTTTGAACCCTAAGTGTGCCAAAATATTAGATAAGAAACATTTCAGTTAATCAGTACATCAGTGTTTGATGGTTTAGTTTTTTATCTTCTTGTTGCTTTAGTTAATTACCGTCCCAAATGTCATCTTGGTTGACCACTTACCATGAGGCAAAATCATTTAATTTCTTGTCATAGGTTACTGTTTCGCAAATTCCTACCATGCTTATGCTTTTTCTGTTTCTGTTTTTCTGCTCTTCTTTTCAGCATTTGGTGTAAAAATGGTGTTTAGATGAACTGGTTAAACTGACTCTTATGAATTCATTCTGATTCTAATTAGCCTTTCCTAAACAATGTCTTTTTATTGTGATAGTTCCTTGTAGAGAACTAACACCATGCTCTTTGAAAGAAGTTACTTGAAGTTTCCAACTCTTCTGGTTTTGCACATGAAATAAACAGAAGGAAAGCATAAACATAAAAACTTGTCTTTGCTTTTTCTGTAGTTACTCCTTGGTCTAGACTTCCACTTCTGAAATGCATTGAAAATAAGGTGAAATAAAAGTGAAGCAGAGCTACACACAGAATAATTAACACAGCAGTGAGCGTTTGGTCAACCTTTCAGACAGATAGCATCCTCCAGGGCTGTTTGAAGTGGAAATGTGACATCAGACAGCTTTTTCCCCTGTGTTCCACCTAGAAATGAGAAATTCCACAGAACCCTGTGGAATTTCTTACAACTTTCAAACTCATTAATTCACCCAACAAAATAGCAAAGTAATGGCCCTGCATGTAACAATGTGTTGTTTATTTTTATGTACAAGACCATTTCTGAATGGAACTCTTTCAGAGCCTATGGTTATCTTCACGAGTAGTTTGACAACTACAAATTCATGTAGATGTTGGAACTAAGGCTTTTTTATTTTCTCTACTATCTGGTAGGAGGATATTATTGAATCTATACCTCTGTTTAGCTCTAGTCAAACAGTTACACCCTGCATAAATGAGGAAAACAGGATAGCCTCCTACAAGTCCTTGAAGAAGAATAAATAGATTGGAATCATTTCATCCAGTGCTGGAGCTGGCTGGAACCTCCTGTGTCCAGCACAGGGCAGCCCCAGCCTCTCCTCACAAGGCCTGTGCAGACCTGCTGGGCACCTGCGCACAATATAGATGTACTCAGTGTCTTGGTCTGTCAGCTTTTGATTACTGAAACTGATAAAGAAATTGTATTCCTAAAGAACATAAGTATCTAATCCAGTGCATTTAATACAGGAAAACCCCATGTAAAGGTAGCCACCAGTGTGTTAGATAAAAAGAAAGAATATCAGCCTGATGCAATGTGCTGACCTCACGAAATTGGAAATGAAAAGGAAAAGTATTTCAGACACACGCACACACAAAAAAAAAAAAAAAAAAGGTAAAAAATTCCAGACTATTACCACTATTATCTAAAAAAATAGAAACCCATACCAATTTATGAGCCAGGACAGCTTTCATGTACTTGATGGTTAGTTCTGACCAAGCTATTCAGCTTTTCGTTGTATTATGCCAATGCAATGCAATAAAAAAAAGTGTTACTAACTCATTGGAAATGCCATAAATAATCTAAATAGTTTTTAACTCTCAAACCCTTGAAAAATATATTCCTTAAAAAAATAAGGTAAAGAATAGATGCCAGTTTAATTGCCATTATATTTTGACAAGCATAGAGGACTTTGTATCCAGCTTATTTTCTAAATTTAGCTCACTTGCCTAGGATGAAATGATGGGGGGAGGATTATTAGTCTGATTTTTCAACTCATTGGTGCCCCATCAAAAACTACCTGCCTTAGCCACTTTAAAGTATTGCTGGTTTCCATTTCAGATAAATATTTTCAATTTGCATTACAATCTCAAGCTAGCTGATCTTAATAAAGAGAATCTCTGATGTGAATGTTCGGTAAAATCATGTACTGCCTCCTTAATGAAATAAAAAATAATACAATATCAAATTCCAGATCTTGGAACATTTTTTAATGTGTACTTACTTTTTGTCTTAGCCTTTTAGCCTATCACTAGCAAAAATTACTTTCCTTATATTTTTTAAAAGTAGCTTTGTTTTATGGTGAAATCTAGGAGTAAAATCTAGACAAGAAAATTGTTTGTCACAATTGAATGTGACAAACATTCAATTTGTCACAATTGAATATGTCTTCAAGATGCCATCAGCTTGTTAAATTAGGAAGAATATAGGATGCCCTATTAATATATTACCACTTTAAAACAAAATAACAGTGTTCATTAGAACAAGACTTGACACTTTATTGCTGACTTCAGAGGGTATCAAATCACATTTTTAACATTAATATTCTACTGCGAATTACATACTTCCAAACTAAGTCCCTCTGATTTTGTAACCCCATTTCAGGGTAGAGATGTCATAGCAATTTTTTTAAGTAGTGTAAAGGTCCTTTTTTTGAAAGTGACTTGAGGTTTCATATAGTAGAAACTACTTAATGTCACATACAGTCAAATGAAGTATAAATGGAGATGTTATTTTCAATTGATGGAACCCTTTGCTGCAGACAGCCTAGTGAGATTAAACAGTTCAGTGCTCCTATCCTCCACTTTTACCTTCCTATTCCTAATTCCTGTAAAAAACTAAATGTAGCTGTGAATAACGTTCTGTTTAAATGTAAACTGTCCTTTCTAATCCGCCTTTTTGAAAAAAAACCCCACATCTGCTGACAATGTGATACCGTGGGAAATGCATGAGAAGTCAGTTAATGAGCCAAAGCATTTGTTATTTGTTCAAGCATACATGTTTCAAAGGTGTTGTTTGTTTTTTTTAAACCTAATTTTTTAATTAAAAAAAAATACTAATTAAAATCTATGCAGTATTAAAAATCTTAATGGATAAATATATCTTCCTTCAGATACCTAAACAGAATAGGGTTTTTCCTGATTTCATATAAAGAACAAATTGACTGTCAATTGGCTCTAATTAGCAATGTAGGCACCTCACAGTCATTTAGAAATAATCATTCGTTTGCAGGTGTGGTCTGGTATAACCATGCTGTGAAAGTCAATTGACAGTCTGTTGCTGCAGTTAAAGTGTAGGATAAGATGAAAGAAAAAGAAGCATTACAGGTCAATTTAAGGCAAAAGTCCTGTGCTTTGGTCAGGTGTTAACTGTCTCAGGCTGATTTAAAATATGATCTTTTGCATGTGGCTATAAACAAGTTCTGTCTAAGCAACTAATTCCATGCATGCTCTAAATATCCTGATATCTAGACCATTCCTGAAATTGACCTAAATTTATCTGTTTTATTTTGCTATAAAGTATATACTTGCTTGAGACTGTTACATTATCTCCACTATGGCAACCATCACTGCCCACTGAACACAGTAAGGCCAGTCTGCCCACGGCTTACAAGTTGCACTTAGCTCTCCCGGGATTCTTTCAGTATCTCAGATACAACAGGGGAAAGAGAAGAGAAAGCTCTCCCATCTTTTATTGCTCTTTTGCATTTAAATGATGTGTATGTTGCCCAGTGTAGCATCCTGGTTTTCATTAAACTAGGACATATTTTCACCTAGGTAAAGAAATTCAGGAACACCAAGAACAAGCTAGGCTTATTGGATGGATAACTAGATGTATAATTATTTAAAGATAAAGTTCTGTTGGCCAAGAGATTGTATGAAAGATATCAATAACTTTTAAACATCCAAAAGTACTGATGTCAAATTCCTATTAACAAGACATCTGAATCTCTTGAAATTCTCCCATTCTCACATAGCAGTAATGGCAGTCTGCTAAGAAAAGGGACACAGGTAATATTATTCCTAAACAAAATATTGTAATCTGACCATACACAAAAATAAAGGATTGAGAAAACATCTGTGCCATATTTCACTACTGTTTATAAACTGCAGTGAAGTAGATGAGTAAGTAAACATTCTTGAGTAAAGATCAAAACAGACTGTGTGGAAAACACTTTGGAAAACAAAACATGAGTTTTGAAACTGGAATGATTTCTATTTTGGCATTACTGCCAATTTCAGCCATCCAAAATCATGAGTCAGACCTCAGATAATCAGTATTGGCCTAAAAATAGAACAGTTAAAAAAAAAAAATAGTTTGTATTTCTTTTTACTAGTTCTTTCCTTTTTGAGATCTTACAGATTACTTGTTTCATTTTGTCAAGGTTTTATAAAACTTGAAGCTTATCTTCTAAAATAAATATCTCCTGCAATTTCTTAATTCCAGCTGCAGTGGCCTTATGAAAATCTAAATGCCATGAGACTTTTGTTGCATTTATGAGGGCTGGGAACACAGGCAATTAAAAAGCAAAGTTTGAGAAACACATTGACAAAAGAATCATAAAAAATGCATTCTTAGCACATCCATTCACACTTTTTTCTTTGGCACTAGGTAGACTAAAGACTGTTGACAGGCTGACTTCTCCATCATTGGGCAAGAGGAAAAGCAAAAGACCAAACTGGTGGCAACTTCCCTCACTGAAATGTGAGAGAACTTGATGAGCAGTAGATGGGTAAAGGTAGCCCCTCTGCCAGAAGCAAGGGATACACATTTGATCCACAGCCTTCATGTCTTGGGTTCACATTGTTTTGATTTGCTGCAGCTGACATTACATGGACCTGTGACGTCCCTGCTCCCAGTAGCCATTGAACTGCCCTGTATGCCAGTTCTAACACAATCATCCTTGCTTCACCAAACATATGCTTCCCTTTCAGACTAAATATAGCAAAAGTGATCTGTGGCAAATAAGGCAAACTCTCCTGCCTATTTCTCTTCCTTCTTCCCCCCACTCCTCTCCTACCCTTATTCAGAAAGTTGCACTGATATAACAGAAAAGTAATTCTTCAATACAGATTTTCCACTATAAGCTAAACCACAATAACTTAGTTTTATAGCAGTGTGAAAGAGTGCAGACACAGAACCGAAATCGGTTTAAATTAAAACACTACAATGGAGGAAAAGATAAGACTTTATACAGTAAGATCTCCAGAGCAAAAGACAATTCCTTACACTGAGAATGTGCTTACTGTTGAAAAACAGTATCTTGAATGTATCTGTGTTTCTAGATGGAATTGTAATAGATATAATAGCAATAATATCAATCAAAAATGTCTGAAAAATATCCACTCAGTCATTTTTGATTTCTAATCCATTAGTGGAAAACTGTTGTCATTTGTGGTTCTTTTTGACATTCCAAATTTCAAAGATTAAAACACTGGGAAAACATTACTTGCCAGTTTTGTCACTAAGCCCATTAAAAGTTTTTCAAATGGATGACAGGAATGAAGGCAATCATCACAGTCAGTATGGGATATCATCTTGATCCGCAAAGCCTAATACCTCTGTATGAGAAGCAGTGACAACTTGTGATTACAGTCTGCTCTCTCGGAAAGTCACTTACATGTGAATAGATATAAAATACATTTTATTACTGTTTTCCAAATAAAAAAAAAGAAGATATTAAGAAATGAAATTTCCATTATATCTCAACATAAGTAAAAGTAATAAGAATATTGATTCATTGACTGCATATTTTAGCCCTTCTTCAGGGACACATTTTGAAACAGTAATATAAAATTTCAGTATAAATAAAAGTGACTGAACAGCAAAGTCAATATAATCAACAACATAATGGAAGATTTGTTCTAGGATTCTCAGTCTTCAGACAGATTCTAATTTACCCTGTTTCTGTTTCAGTTTACATGGTCTTTCGTCTCTCTGTCCTTTTGCTATTTTCTGGGTTATCATTGTCATTCTGTTTATCTCACATGCACACAGACTTCTCCTGAAGTCTGAGAAATTTAATAGTCATTGTTTATCATGCTAGTCACATCCTCAGTGTTTTGAAGGCACAAAGGAAGAAAATAACTTTATAAATGAGATTATTAGTATTATATCAAAGCTGGGACAATGTAGAATAATGAAAACACCTGAGAGATTTCTTTTAGCTTCACAGACAATATCAGTGCAGAAGCTTTTGTCTGTGAAAAGGCCGATGTGGCAACTGCATAATGGACATTTTAATGTCACACAGCTGTTGTTACAGGGGCACAACATATTAAAACTCAGTGAGTTTTAAATTGACCAGTGCCCATGGACATTAATGAATTCTTTCAAACCCACATATGTCATGCCCGCAGATGTGTAACCCTCAGTTCTGTATGCATTATATATCCAAGAGGTCTTGTTTGCAAATTGCACTACTAGTAATCATATTATTTCTTCAGTCATAAGAAAAGAAAGATTTAATGTCAATCATTTTTGGAGATTATTTGCCTGACAAATTAAAAAAAAATCTATGCAGCAGTGTTAAAGTATGCACTATGTCAAAATGTATGATATTGGGATCCTGTGTTATAAAATATTTCATTAAATTTTCTTAGATAACAACATCTTGTTACTCCTCAATCACAGAATAACAGAAAGTGCTACTAGAAGGCACTGTGAAGTTACTAAATCCACCAAAAAGCAAAAATCAATTATAACCATTATTCAGATATTGTGCCAGATATATAGTTTTATAAACTGCTTTTAATATTTCCAATGATGAAGACTTCACAATCTGCAATGATACATTATTTCTTTGTTCTTCAAGACACCCCTTGCTACATTATAAGGAATCTTATGGAGAACAGTTTATTCCTTAAGTTATTGCTGGTAAGGGAAATTAAGAAGCCACAGTCTGAATACATTTCAGTTCTTCAAGATGGAATTGAAGTCACTGAAGTGTGGAAAATCAGAAATCCATGTAGCAGGGCTAGGATGAGACAAGCAGCTACCAGTGAGCTAGACAGCATCCTTAGCAGCACATGGTTGGATAGAACTGTGGTATAATCCTCCAAAAGATTGTTAGCTTCAGTTACCTCTGCACATCTGAAACAGGTTAGTTTGCAGCAGTAATAGGATTATTGATCAAAATCAAACAGTCTTTTATAAGTTCTTTTGAGGGTTTTATGAGGTTTTATCCTGTTTCTTTCATAAAGAAATGTGATGAAGAAGGAGTTTCTAAATTGGGACTGATAATTTTTATTCTGCTTCCAACAGTGTCTCAGCATCCATCAAGGAAAACAGTAGGTAATGTAGTCTTAAGTTAGTAATTTGCTGATGACGGGGGTCAGTGCCATATATCTTTCCAAGGTGACAGTGATCATACCTCATGGATGTTGTCATAAGGCTTTTCAGAGACTAACAAAAAAAAGTCAGAGCCAAAATAATATACAAGAGCAGAAAGTTTTCTACTTTCATTCTTCCTAATGTTACTCTTACTTTTGACTTCATTTGCAACTAAATTAATGTAAGGAAATCACCTATATGAATAACATCTTGTTCTTTACCTCTCTGTCTGAGAGCTAGCACTGAATGGCACATGACAGCAAGCTAGACTTCTGAGGTCTTTTAGAGATTTTCCTGATTGTAATTAGCTTAGTTAAAGCATTAAGTGCAGTAAGAATGGAATTGAGCTAAACATAATGAATAGGTGTTCCATACTAATTGTTCCCTCTCTACAGAGTATTTAATCTTGAGGAGCACCAGGATGAGTGAAATGCATAGATTATACTGCTGAGTCTTTTAAACCTTAAGTTTACTATCTCCACATTATGCTGTAGCATCTTATTTTCATTTAGCTATTAAAGCGTTTTAAGAAAGGAGGTACTGATATCCCTCTTCTACTGATGAGAAAACCAAGGCATTAACATAGGACTTGTAAAGAAACCATTTGGAATATATTAGTATGAGAAAATATAATATTTTACATTATGAGATCTTTCAGAATAAATCTTATGTGTAAATGGAAAGAGGAACTGTCTCACTGGACCACTTGTCAGTATAATGCTGATGATATTAACTGGGTTCACTACATAAGTGAAGACATTTTCAAAAGGAAGAATACACATAGACTATAGTGAATCTAGCATCTTGTAGACTACATTCTCAGCCAGAAAAATGTCATTCCTCTCACTTGTCCAGTTCAATTTCTTACATTTCTTCTATCTTAATTGTCTCAAACTTCAACACATGTGAGCTTACACTGGGCATCTGCCAAATTCCTGGACATTAATTTACAAGAATTAAGTGATGATTTTTTTTTACTTTCCCTGACAATACTTTAAAAATCATAAATGCCATACAATTATAGAATCATTTAGTTTGGAAAAGGCCCTTAATATCATTAAGTCCAACCATACACACAATGCTGACAACTCCACCACTAAACAATCACAATTTCTCAGGAATAGAATTGTCAAAAACGTGTGCCAAAAATGGCTTTACTTTTCACTGTGTAAATATCATGAAGAAATATAATTTTATAACTACAGAGACATGAAATATTGATCAGCACTGGATTGCACTAGCAAAAGCAAACCTGCAAATGCCTGTATAGATATATATGTGAATATGTGGTTAAATACAGATGCACGTAGGATTGGTTTCAATTTACATTAAATGTCTTCATCTGAGTTTGTCATAGAATCCTCCTATAATCAGTGGAGAAAAATAGGCTTTTCTGCATTGTGATTCATTTGACCTGGTTTAGATATATTCATTAATCTGGAACAAGTTAACAGTAACTTCCCTTCCATTGGTAATAACAAAAGTGAAATGGCTGCCTCAGAAAAAAAAAAAAAAATATGTCCAGTGCAAATTGCTGAGATTAAATCTGGCTTTGATATTTTCTTCTTGCTAATTATTTAGAAGTTTCTAAATCACAGTGAAGGGCAATAAATAATGGATGAAACATAGGGCACCTTTTCTAAGAATAAATTGTTAGAAAAATTTAGAGATCACCTCTTCAAAATAAGAATTAATCTAATTTCTTTTATTGTGGTAACTTGGTTTGAAAGGAAAAATGTGAGCCTTGAAGGCAACAAGAGATGGAACATTATAGCTTGACAGAGATAAAGCTACTTGGAACTATTAGGGGATGGAGTAGATACCAATAAACAAAATGTTTAGTGCTCATGGGGATTTGTAGCTCAAAAATATGGATCAGAGTGACTGTAGCAAACTTCTGTAGCACAGGATAAATTCAAACTGTATTACTCAAAAATTTATCCAATGCTGATTTTTATATCTTTGTAACTAAGTGGGAGAATAAATTCTATGAACCTTCAAGCCTATTCCAAAGCATAGCAACCAGTAAACAAATTCCTGGTTACTACAGTTTTATGCAAGAATTTTATTGGATAGTAAGGGAGAAAAGAGAACATCTGAAATTTTATATGTTGCTTCTGATTACATGGAAACTATGGTGATCCTTATCTCTCTGCAATGAATTAAAAAGGCAAACTTCAATGACTGAGTATCATAAGTAAATATTTTCACAGTCCTAGGCAATACAGCTGTGGCACAGATGGGACCAACAGGCACATGAAGCCCAAATAAGTCAGCAAAATAAACTTTGCTACTTATTTTAATTCTTACCTTAATTAGGTATTTTGAAAATGCATGTCTTAGTTTAAGCCCAGCTGGAAATCAGCCATACAGTTCGTTAGCTCCCCAGCTTCCCCAGCTTCCTCCCCCCACTCCTGGAGGGATGGAGAGGAGAATCGAAAGAATGTAACTCCCATGGGTAGAGATAAGAACAGTCCAGTAACTAAGGTATAATACAAATCACTACTGCTACCACCAATAACAATAATGATAAGGGAAACAATAAGGAAAGAGAATACAACCGCTCACCACCCACTCTCCAATACCAAGCCAGATCCAAGCAGCGATCTAGGCCTTCCAGGTAACTTCCCCCAGTTTATATAGTGGGCATGACATGCTGTGGTATGGAATACCTCTTTGGCTAGTTTGGGTCCTGCTTCCTCCTGGCTTCTCTTCCTCTCTGGCATAGCATGAGACTCAGAAAGTCCTTGGTCAGAGTAAACATTAGTGAGCAGCAACTAAAAATATCAGTGTTATCAGTGCTGCTCCCAGGCCAAAAGTCAAAACCATGGCACTGCACCAGCTACTGAGGAGAACAATGACTGCTACTGCTGAGCCCAGGACAATGTATATAAAAGGTCTTACAAAAAAGAAGGAAAACATTTATTCAGGGTATCATTTGCTCATCATATACTAATTATATAATCGGTACTTATATATATATATCACAGTAAGTAAGATTCAGCCTACTGTAATAGTGACGGAAGCATTGTTTTCTGTCGGTTTTCCCTCTGCTGCTCATTAATCAAAGGATGATAGACCTTTCCACAATTATTTTCTTTGCATTTGTAGCTTAAGTCATATTTTAGACTAATAGGAGGAATTCTGAGTAATTTCTATCTCACAAAAATCTGGTAATTAGAAAGCTATGGGAATTTTATCATATTAGCATCCGAAAGCTCAGTCAAGAGTAATTTCACAGAGCAGGGGCTCAGACAACTACTTCATTTGCTAAAATAAAACTTGAACTAGTACACTCTTAAAGTGTTTGCCAGAGCTAAGGTTGATGATTGACGGTCTGACACAGTACCTTCAATTTAACAATGTCTTTGTCATCCTGTGTCACACACAAGCAACTGACTATGCATATACTCTATCTTGGAGAAAGCAGGGATAGGAAGGGGCATGGAGGAGAGTACAATCACATTATAGTATCAAACATTGAGGTATTGGGTTTGCATAGCAAGGTTTTGGTAGCAGGGGGAACTACAGTGGTGGCTTCTGTGAAAAGCCGTTGGAAGCTTCCCCATGTCCAACAAGGTCAATGTCAATCAGCTCCAAGATTTACCTGCAGCTGGTGAAGGCTGAGCCAATCTGCAGCGGTGGTGGTGCCTCTGGGATAATGTATGCTGCACAATAGTAGCTGGGAGAGAGGAGTGAGAATACGTGAGAGAAACAACCCTGCAGAAACCAAGGTCAGTGAAGGTGGGCAGGATGTGTTCCAGGTCCTGGAGCAGGGATTCCTCTGCAGCCCATGGTGCAGCCATTGGTGAGACAATCCATGCCTCTGCAGCCCTGGAGTACCCCACACTAGAGCTAGGGGATACCCGAAGAAGGCTGTGACCCTGTGGGAAGCCTGTACTGGAGCAGGCTTCTGTCAGGATCTGTGGCCCTGTGCAGAGGAGCCTGCGCTGAGCAGGTTTGCTGCAGGACTGGTGACCTCACAGGGGATCCAAGTTGTTGCAGCCTCTTCCTGAAGGACTGCACCACATGGAAGGGACCCATGCTAGAGCAGTTTATGAAGAACTGCAGCCTGTGGGAAGGACTTGTGTTGGAGCAGTTCATGGAGAACTGTCTCCCATGGGAAGGACCCTGCACTAGAGCAGGGAAAAAGTGTGAGGAGTCATAGAATCATAGAATAGTTAGGGTTGGAAAAGACCTCAAGATCGTCTAGTTCTAGGAGTCCTCCCCTAAGGAGGAGGGAAAGGCAGAAACAACATGTTATAAACTGACCACAACCTCCATTCCCTGTCCCCCTGTGCTGATGGAAGGGAGAAGTACAGAATTCAGGAGTAAAATTAAGCCCAGGAAGAAGGGAGGGGTGAGGGGGAAGGTATTTTTAAGATTTGGTTTTATTTCTTGTTTCCCTAATCTGATTTGATTGGCTATAAGTTAAAATAATTTCTCTGTTGGGTCTGTTCTGCCTGTGATGGCAACTGGTAAATGACCTCTCGCTGCCCTTATCCCAACCCAAGAGCCTTTTGTCATATTTTCTCTCTCCCGTTGAGGAATGAGAATGATAGAATGACTTTGGTGAGCACGTGGTACCTAGCCAGTGTGAATCCACCACAAGTGTGCAGAAGCTGTGGCGTGCTGTCTGAAAGCTCTTTTGAGCCCATAGCCTGACACAGACAGACTAGGACCTCCTCATTGCTTCATGCCAGTCTTTTTACTTGCCCTGTGATCTGCTTGCAGTCATTCAATGGGCTAGAGAGGCACTGCACACTGCTCCAAGTGTGCTAGGGACACCTCTGCCAACTAAGTATGGAAGATGATTTAGCTAAATAATTTCTATGTTCATTAAATAAGATTTGACCTAATAGTGAAATTCTGGCACACTTTTGTTCTAAATTTCAGACCTCAAATTCTTGCTCAGCTTCTTTATCTCTTCACTCCCAGGCTGATAAATAAAAACCTCTAATTTCAGCACTTAAAAGCTGTATGTTTAAATCTTAAGTGTTTTCTTTTCCTGTTACTACTGTGCTGTATAAAGACAAATAGAGAAGGCAGTCTAGCGAAACATGCACCTGTCAGAGTTCAGCTCCACTTGTACCTTATTATCCAAATTTGTTTCCTGTCTGTTGCAGGAAGCCACTGAATCTTTCGTTCTTTCATGCCAAGAGACTATTCATGAAGTAATTCCCACAGTTATTTCCACTCTGAGCTTACCCTTTCACCCTGCACAATGTGACTTTTAGCCTAAGGGAACCACGCACATCTAAGCACATCCCCAGAGTACTGGCATGTGAACTGTTAGCTCTGCAGAACTCTTTTTAGCTACTAGATGTGAAGACAGTTTTTGCAAATACAGAGGCTGAGGTGACTGGTGTTCACCATGGTCATGCGAGGATAAGTAATTTCTGTGTGATTTATGGAAAATATGTCATGTAAGTGGAAAAGCTATCAAAACAGAGAAATTCAGTCTGTCAATTTCAATATTCTCTCTTTGCAAGTGGCCACTAACACATACTTTAGGGTAAAGGCTAAGAACTAAAGACAAAGAGCAGGCTTTCCTCAGAAGAAATGCATTTTTAAACTCTCACTCTTGGGTTGCTGCTTATGCTCAGAAACAGTGAAACTCTGTCTTTGTCACAACAATAATAAAAAGAAAAGAACAACCTATGCTTAATTTTGTGGATGGTCCCCTGACTCACATAAATGTCTGATTCATTTAAAGTCAGCTACATTCTTAACCTAACTAATAGGCTGTGCTATTTTTCCTTTAGGAATGAATTCCAGAGGTTAATTATACATTGTAAAGAATTCTATCACTTTTCAGTTTAGCGGCATGTTGCTTTTCCCCACTCTACTCCCCCAGCTTTTCCTCCTTTTCACTGTTTTGCACTACCCTATCATATTTCTCTCACTTCATTTTTCTTTTCTCCAGAATAAGTCCCCATCTTAGTTCTTGTTTTTATGGAAAGCCACAACAAGAAGAAAGAACCTGAGGGCTGTTTGTTCACTAATTCTGGAGGTATGGATACAAAATATATTTTTGGTCAATACAATCTTATAAAGTTTAGTGTAATGAAAATTAAAGCACATCCAGAGTGTGAAACTACCAGCATGAGGTCCATTCTAATAATTACAACTGCCCTGACAAAAGCCCTGGAATCAAATTTCCTGGATGAATAAATTCAGATAGTCTTATGAGAAGACAATTACGCACAATGAAATGATCACAGGTACATCTGCCAGAATCCCTAATGAGTATTGTGTTCCCGTCTACTAAGTACCTAACTCATTTTTCCTGTTCAGTGATGGTACTTAAATTTTAGAATATGGTCACTGTGTGCATGTGAAATGTATATCATTAAAGTGTTTTCAGAATCAAGGTGAAATTTATATTATATAATCATACCTATTAATTTTTGGCAAGATCCAAATAAATTAATATTTGCATACATTAGGTTTGCAAAAAGCATAGAGTAA
Source organism: Psilopsiagon aurifrons (assembly GCA_025447955.1). NCBI lineage: Eukaryota > Metazoa > Chordata > Aves > Psittaciformes > Psittacidae > Psilopsiagon > Psilopsiagon aurifrons. The sequence continues at coordinate 17,651 of JAOEHY010042135.1, forward strand.
AATTCTGGTTCTATTTCTGGGAGAACAGTATACAAGCCATCTAAAATATTTTTTATTTTTTATTTTTTAGATTATAGCAGTATATATGATTATCCACATTTTCTTTATTTGAGTTCCTCAGTGTTGTAGTAGATCTCTTGGGTTTTGACACTTCAATGGGGATTAATCATGTCCTATCATATATTTTCCTCTAAAAAAAAAAACCCCAAACAAAAAAACCCAAACAAGCAAACAAAAAAAAGCCCACACCCCCAAAAACACCCACGAAAACTGAGCCAGATAATCTGGTACAAGGAAGAAGAGGAGTGGGAGACAGAACATAAAAGAGAAAGAGGTTGTAAATGTGAGGACAAAGAAATGTGAAAGACGCAAACAAATGTCTTTCTTTCTGTGTCAAACATGCAAAACAATGATTACCTAGAAGTTCTAGGGCTGCATATAGAAACAACACTCAGCAATATTTCCAAAATCTGAAAGACATGAAGATTTCTCTCTTGCCATAACTATCCTTCTCAAGCTTATATTTCTCAAAGGTAACATTTAGGTAATTGTATACCTAAGAATTGAAGTCTTGATTGGTATAATTATATATGCTATCACCACAGTGAATATTTACTACACACTTTTAGTTCTACGTTGTCAATGCACTTTTAATGTTCAGTGGAAAAAAGAAGGAGTTCAGGTTAGATTTTAACCAATATTCTGAATATTGATTAATTTGTTAGTGGTTGTTTGGTTAAATGGCAATAGGTATTCTGAGATACTGTTATGTGTAGCTCCCAATTCTGCTGTCTACTCTTCAGTATATGTTCTTCATTTTAGCAGTACCCTCAGAGTACGTAATTGAAAACAACAGATACCAGTCTATCCATAACTGCACTGGCTGATAAACCAGAAGCAGTGTGAAAGCATAACAAACATTACAGTGATTATTATAGCTTATTGCTGGTCTGGTTTTATCATTTTCTCCTTAACATTTTAGCTTTAAACTAATATTTGTTCCAAAGTCATGCCCCTGGAGCAGAACGGAAAAACAGAACTTTTACCAAGGAATAGGACACATTCACACATACTGGATAGGAAAAAATGAAACAACACTGTTATGGTTTTATGAGGTGTAAGCTGTGCCCAATGCAGCTAGACAATACACAAAGACCTGAAGCTTTAAAATGCTCCATCTTGCAGAAAAGAAATGTATTTTATGTGAGTTTTGTGGCATTCAGTAGAACTGAGCCTCTGAGGAACACAATTTCTTTCCTTTATGAAAGAGAAACTTAACTCTTGGAATTTTATGTATAGTATGGTTTAAGAGAACTGAAACCTCTAGATGAGCTCATAAAATCACAGCTGGAAAAGCCTAGAAGTAAAAACAAATGAAGAAAATGTTCCTGAAATATCTTCTGTTCTTAAAAGTCAACTTTTCTGCCCTTACTGCTCTAACAGGAATCATAGAACCTTAAGACCTGTTAAATATATATTGTTTTGTAAAATTTAAAATCACAGAATAAAGTAAATTGGAAAGGATGCATGAAGGTTATCTGATCCAAGGTCCTACTCAAAGCAAGACTAAATTTAATGTTTATCATATCACTCAGGATCTTGCCCAGTCGTGTATTTTGTCTGTGTATTCTGAAAGGAGTATTGCTTTGTCTTCTTTATAACAGCCCATTAGATAATTGAAGACAGCAGTCAGACTTCACTGACCCTTCTTCCTCAGGCTAAAAAAAAAAAAAAAAAAACCCAAACCCCACAACAATTTTCTCAGGTTCTTAAGGCATATTCTCTAGCCCTCTTCGTAGTTCTCCATTGGGCTCGCTCCAGTTTGTGAGGGTCTTATACTGGGAAGCCTAAATTTCGGTGCAGCACTCACTGTGTGGTTTCAGGTGCCAAAGAGCTGGGGATTATCACTTCTCACACCTTACAGGCTACGATTTTAGTCATGCTGCTCAATATGCAGTTAGCCTTCGTAACCGCAAGAGCGCGCTGCTGACTCATAATCAACTTGCTGGCCCCCAAGATTTCCAGGACCTTGCCCTCAAAGCTGCTTTCAAGCCAGCTAGGCCTGTTCCCTTAGAGTGAGTTATTGCACACCCATTTTGTTAAATTTAATGAGGTCTCACTCCATTTTTTTCCAGCACATCTCTTTTGGAAGGTCACCTTTCCCTTCAAAGTATCAAGTGTTGCTCCCAGTTTGGTGTCATCCACAAACTTAATGAAGGTTCTTTTAATCTAGTCATACTGGCTTTTAAAGAAACATATTAAATAGCATCAGCTTATTCCTATACTGCAAAGAACACCTCTAGTAACATAAGCCACATCCTTCAGAAGCCTTGAATGCACTCTACTGTCCTATCACTGTTCTACTGACTGGGTACGTCAAAATAGAATTTTATATTGTTTCAGTCCAGAGTTTCCTCTTCATCCATGCCAACTTTTTCCCAGACTTGCTTGCTTTCCTGCATATCAGGATGGACCATATTTGTGTCCTGAAGAGATGATCCTTGAAGATCAACCAACTCTGCTGGACCTTTTTGTTCTTCAGGGCTACCTTCCACAGGAGTCTGCCAAGTGTTTCTGTGAAAAAGCCTAGGTCAGCTCTCTTGAAGATCAGTATTGCAATGCTGATATTCACCTTCTCAGAATCACAGACTATTTGAGGTTTGCAGGGATGTCTTGAGTCAAGTCTAGCCTCCCTTGCTGAAGAAGTGTCAGCTAGGTCAGGTTGTCCAGAACTCTGCCCAGTCCTTACCCCTGTCTCCTAGTATCTTAAATTCTAACATCATATTCAAAGTTGAAGCTTCTGTCAGCCTTCATATCCCTGACCAGTTTTGACTTGTTTACACATAGCAGGTCTTGCAGAACACTTCCCCAAGCTGGCTTCCCAAACTCCAGTGAGTACCAGGGTCTTCAACCATGAAGATACTTCCTCTACAGTCAGTAAAAAAGACTTCGTCTGTTTTCTCCTCTTCTGAAGTCCTCTGCAGGGGACACTCATCACAATTTCCCTCTTGGTGGTTTCTATTCTTTAACCTGCCTGGTCTTTACTATCTTATCACTTATCCCAGAGCAAAATTCCACACAGTTAAGTGCTCCTCTGCAGAGAGTGCAAATATCCATCTTGTTTTCCTGGCCTGCCTTTCCTAAAAAAACCCTAACAGTGTGTCCTTACTTCTCCATGGTCCCAAGGAGATTAGACTTTAGTGCATAAGGACTTCTGACTTTTGCAGCTTGTTTCCCAAGTGCCTGTGCTCATGCACAGGCACTTGGGACTGGCACCCAGATGCACATCTTTGTTTGGGAAAGTGTGATAGCTTCCCACATCATGCTGTTCCTGAGATCATTCTGTCCTATGTTCCATGCCATTCTCTCACTTTTCCTCTTACTTCATACACTCTCTCCCTCTGCATCTCACTTGAAGCCCAGCCTCCATCATACTGTGAATCTGTTCCCCAAAAGATTCAGTAATTTAAGAATAACCTCAGATCATCTGTCCTCCCATGTGATAAGGATTTATTTATTTATTAATTTTTGTCCTTGCAAGGCCTGTGCAAAGATCCTTTCCATGTCCAGCCCGTCCTCCCTGATGTTACATCTAGTCACCTTCTCCCACAGCTCCTTCAAGTGAGACCCCCATGTCTGTGCTAGGGTGTACATCCTGCACATGTCAACCCTGCAGCAGGAGAAACCACATACTTCCCTGGCAGCTAATAACCTGAGCAAACTTACCCTTTCTCAGGAGTTGGGTCTTGGTCAAAGTCATGTCATAGCAAAGGTCACTGCAGGTGCTGTTAGGAATCACACTCCCTGGTATAACTTTGCTGTTGCAGCAGCAACTCTAGCAGTCACACACAGTTCCTTGCACAGTGCTCTTAGGTGTCTAGAGTGTCTTATCCTGCACCAGCTGGTGAGTGTTGATTTTTAAGTCCTGTTCACATAATCCTCTTCTATAAGATTGGTTTAGGTTATTTTTGTTAATTAACTTAGACTCTGTGATTCTTGAAAATATAAAACCTTAAGAGAAAGGGCAAGCAAGAAGGACCTCCCTGTAACACAGTGATACATGGTTCATTCTGCACCCACTTTGAAGAACTGCATATATTTTTTTCCATTTAAAAGTCTTGAGATTATATGCATAAATAACATGCAGGAGACATGAAATATCAGTATTTCTTTGTTGGGGAAACTTGTCAACTACAAAGTCTGATTCCCTTTTATTTAACATGTTCCAACCTCATAGAACTTTATCAACTACATTAAAGCTCCTTAGTAAGATACCTCTCCTTTTGCAGAGTATAGTCAGCCATAGCTGTGCCACAGAGTAGTGTTCAGGATTCTAAAGTACATTAAATTCTAGTGTTCAGCCACTCACAGGCTGAGAATAACTAGAGTTCATTTTCTGATTTATAATTTGATTCTTGATAATTAAGTTCTAATGGGGCATGGCACCATTATCACTTTGAAATGAACTCAAATTGAGGGACCTCTGATGGGTTCTTAAACATAAAATAATACTTGGCAGTAGGTGGTATTTGCTGAGAAGTAAGTTGAAGAGTACACCTTATTCTTACAAGCCTCAACATAGTTCTATTAATTCATTTCTCAAGTTCCTTATCATCTCAAAGAGGTCATGATACATTCTTTGCTTTGAATAGGTGGTTTCTCATACCAATGACTGTTAAAATAGCTCACATGCCAGATTTAGAAAGTGTTATTATTAAAAATTATTTACATTTTATTTTCTTTTCCATCAAAATATTTTGATTTTGCTGTTTTGAAATTTTAAAGGACAGATTCACCCCCCCTTGTTTTTCTAAGAGTTTCAATGGAATCTTAAAGAAGGGCAGCCACATGGATAACAATTTTCAGCAACACAGAGCATCATTTTATCTTGTCAGAAATTGGCACTTAATGTACAAGATATGTTAGTGCAAAAAAAAAAATCATGCAAGTTCGATTCACTGATCTTGACTGTGAGGTAATTTGGACTGGATGACTTGACGCTCATCAAAATCCTCTGTGAATGTAAATTAGCCTGATTATTATTATTAAATAGCAGATTTAAAATAAACATGAGGAAGTGCAATATGTAATAAAACTATGGAATACTTTCCATAGGATATTTTAAATGTAAAAAAAATAGATTCAAAAAGGATTACAGATATTGACGGAAAAAATATCTATCAAATACAGTTAAATACAAAGGTGTAGTCTATAGCTCAGAAAGTACTAAACCTGCAGACTTCTGGAAGGATTTATCTGGGGAAGTATCTTTAGGGTATTACACTGAATGTATCCACTGTATTTTTCTTTTTTAATAAGATGGAATACTGAACTAGATAAATCTTTTTCATGATATAATATGGGTGTCTTCCTGTAAGTTTTGTGTGAACATAAACTGTCCTCGGCCTATACTGACTGCAAATTCATGCTTGCTAATTTTTCATTTCATCAACATTACTCTAGTCCAGTCTAACGTGTATAGCTTCCATAATGCTGGAAAGACCTCTGACTAAGACATTTTTGAAACACTTTTGAGAGCATGTGAACGCACTGACTTAAGCTAAACCAAACCTCATTTCATATATGCCTTATCTTAGGTCACTAAGAATGAAGTACCTCTGTGACAAGCATGCTGTTGAACTACTGCTTACAATGTATGTTAACATGGCGCAAAGTACATATGTCCTCAGTTTGAATTGTTTAAACTAATCTCACTTCACTTCTAACACACAAGGCTTACCTTGTAGAACTTTATGATTCAGTTTCTGGCATTGCATTTTTACAGCTACAGCCATGCAATATACTAAATCCTTTTTAATCCTCTAACAAGTTACTATTTCAGCTAGGAAGCATTGTAATGAAATTATGATATTAACATTCATCCTTGAACTTAAATAGACTTGTCTCCCAAGAAACCAAAACAGCATTTGCCCTCTACTCCAAACCCATGCCATTAAAATCTAAGTTGAAAAATTTTTAGAGCTGGATAAACAATTGTGGTGATGCTCTTCGAAAGTGAATATTAAGCTTCCACACTTGATGGCTCTCATCTGGAAGGTTATAATTTATGTAGAATGGGATAAAATTGGGGGTAGTAAGAATTCCAAATCCCTTAGACTCTTGAAACAGAAACAATTAAGAGAGCCAGACAAGAGTCTGACTGCATCCTTCACAACTACAACCGGGTATGCACACACAATTACTTCACAGTACTTTGACACATTATGTTTAAAGTCTGTACCCAGCCAATAAACCTTACAGAAGCCTATTGCCTTTTTTTTTTTTTCATCAAGATTGCCATGAGCAAGGCCCGTGTGACCTCAAAGGAAAAACTATAGCTGTTTGTTATATTTTCTGATGATGTTTACTTGATAACTCTCATCAACCTTCTTCACCCCATAAAAGACGCTGTGCCACAATGACTTCTACAAGGTCTCCTTCTTGTAATAGTATCAATATCCCAAGGATAAATAACAACACAAAAAGTGCGACTGTCTCTATTTCACAGTACTGCAAATATTGCACTATATATTGAAAAACCAAGGCCCAATTGAAGATAGTGAAAAGTCTATAACTATGTTCTGCAGGACTATATTTACCAAATTTACAGGTCTTTGATTAAGACCTGACTCCTGGAGTTCTGTAGTCTTGTAAGATTTTCTATTGTTTTTTATAAGGTTATTCATAGAAATTATGACTGCAATGAAAAAATTGAAATTATAAACCAGAAAGTGAGTAAAATTTAAAAGAAACTTTGTGTTTCTTCATCTACTTTTTAACAAATCACTTCAGTGATATTTTTCTTCACAAGACTTGAAGGTTTTGAATTTCTAATGTATTTTTGACCTTAACAATAATTTTTAATGGTGTTCTAAAACTTAATTACTTTGTTTTAATATCATGTTCAAAAATTACAATGAAATAATAAATATAATAAAAATTCCTTTTATAATCAACGTCCAATAGGTGGGAGGAAATGATGTTCTTTCAAACATAAGTAGCTAAAGTAACTATGTAAATTACTCAGCTGGCTGTAATTTATAACTTCTAAGTTGCCTTTCAACTTATTTCTAACAAATTTTCGGTGTTTAAAGTGAAAGCTCACTATTTATGCTGAGCTATGCAAACCAAAATTCAGCAAATATACTTTTCAAATACATATTCCCTAGGCTGAAGCTAAAGAAACACCTATCTTAATTCATAAATGAGATCCACTTCCCAACAACAGGGTTAGATTAATATATGTTTCTTCTACAAGAGGTGAAGGGAATGAAGAGGAAGGAGATTTGGATGGAGAGACTAGTCAAATTTATTTGTAAAAACTCCATTTTAATATGAGGATCAGAGAACTGATTTTAGGCCAAAAAACCAACTGTATCCTGGGCTGCATCAAAAGGAGCGTGATCAGCAGGTCGAAGGAGGTGATTCTGCCCCTCTACTTTGCTCTCGTGAGACCTCACTTGCAGTAATGTGTGCAGTTCTGGTGTCCTCAACATAAAATGTACATAGAACTGTTGGAACCAGTCCAGAGGAGGGCCATGAGGATTATCAGGGGACTGAAGCACCTCCCATATGAAGATAGGATGAGACACTTGTGGCTGTTCAGCGTGGAGAAGAGAAAGCTGCATGGAGACCTCATAGCAGCCTTCCATTATCTGCAGGGGGCCTGTAGGGATGCTGGGGAGGGACTCTTCATTAGCGACTGTAGTGATAAGACAAGGGGTAACAGGTTAAAACTTAAACAGGGGAAGTTTTGATTGAATATAGGGAGGGAGTTCCTTACTGGAAAGGTGGTGAGGCGCTGAATGGGTGGAATTTCCAAGGAAATTATGAATGCTCCATTGCTGGTGATGTTCAAGGCCGGGTTGGACAGATCATTGGGTGACATGGTTTAGTGTGAGTTGTCCCTCCCCATGACCAGGGGCTGGAACTAGATGTCATAAGGTCCTTTCCAACCCTAAGTATTCTATGATTCTATGATTCTGTTACTGAATTGTTAACTTCTAATTTGCCACAGTGTTATTGTACTGTTTTCTATAGCCATTGGCAGTACTTGCCATCTGCTGATTTCATATTTTGCAAAAAATTTTTAATTTGGCATACGCTTGAATAAGGCTAACTGAAATAACCAAAGACAGAAAGACAAAAAGACATCTAACAAAATAAAGAGAACAAAGTAATGAACTTTTTTCCTTGAATCTGTATCTAACGTATTTTATGAATTAAAATGAACAGCTCTAATAGCAATTCTTAATATAACTGGAAATGTAAATGCTACTTCTGATTTTCAGTGTTTACCCAAAGCCACCACTAGTGGCGAAAATACACAGCATTCGACATAGTTCAGAGCATTGATTCAACAAATATCTTTCTTGAAACTGGGGATAGAAAGTGCCTTCTATGTGGGAATGCACACATCTGTAGTAGAAAAACAGAACACTCATTTACTGTACGCTTACACTAAATATCTGCCATGTATTTAAATGTGTCATACCTATTAGAAAATTTTGCTGAAGACATCAGTCACATCTTTGAAACAGACCTGTCCTGTTTCTCTTTAGTATCCATCCCTTTCTAGTCACTGATGCAGGTTCAAGCCTGTGCAGGGTCTGTTGCTTGTTTTTTTTTTTTATCCCTTTGTCAAATTTCAGAGATACCAAGCTTGAAATAAATATATTAATTTTAGAACAAAACATGTCCATATGTACATACTTTCTGAAGATGAGAGGTCCTTCTCATATCAAAACAACTGCTGACCTTTTTTTTTTTTTGTATATTCAGGTATACCATTCCCCTGTGCACAACTAACAAAATCTTTGAATGAAAACCTGCTGTTATTCCAAGGAAAAGCATTTTGGCACCTTCCTGTCCCTCTGTCCCTTGCCTATATTGTATTAGGGATCTATAGCTCCCTTTTTTGAGTGAGACTGGAATAAAATATGACAGTAGCAGATGGTAGCAGGTCTGATGTATTTGGTTCCAATTAAGTACTCTTCTTAGAAGCATTTTCCTGACATTTTCTGATTCAAGAGTCTCAAAAGACATGAGGGATTCATGGACAGAAGTAGGAAAGTAGTAGGTACTCAGATTCTGAGATTTTTAACAACCTGTTTTATAGAAGAATGACCTGGGAAGAGATAGGGAGGCATGGGGCAATAAACATCAGGGACACAACAGTCTCAGGCTTGATACAGTCAAACCCCTGGAAAAAGATGGAATTTAAACAGGAGGGCTGAAAGAGCTGGCTGCAGTGGTTATTGAATTCAATTGTCTGTTATTTGCAAAAAACTGTGGCAATGAGGGGAGGTGCCTGACAAGTGAAAACTAGAAAAAAAAAAATGATACTGTGCCCATTTTGCCTCTATAAAAGGCAAAGTAACCCATGTGGGAACTGATCAGCATCACCTCAGCCCCTAGAAACAGCACAAAACATTTCCTCTTAGGTTCTGTTCCAAGCATGTGAAGGGTAAGTTCATCTGTAGTAATTGTCACAGATTTACAAAGGGCTTCGCCAACACAAAATACTGCCACAAATCAAGTGATTATGTTAATGAAGATAGACCAGCGAACAGTTGTGTGCTTTTTCATACTCTATTACCATTCCCATTTGGAAATTGAGAAAGTATACAATCATAGAATCATAGAACAGTAAGGGTTGGAAAGTACCCTAAGATCATCTAGTTCCAGCCCCCCTGCCATGGGCAGGGAAACCTCCCACTAAACCATATCACCCAAGGCTATGTCCAACCTGGCCTTGAACACCTCCAGTGATGGAGCATTCACAACTTCCCTGGGAAACCCATTCCAGTGCCTCACCACCGTTAAAGAATTTCTTTCTCATATCTAATCTAAACCACCCCTGTTTAAGTTTAAACCCATTACTCCTTGTCCTATCACTACAGTCCCTAATGAAGAGTCCCTCCCCAGCATCCC
>JAOEHY010042136.1:0-26141 GCA_025447955.1 Psilopsiagon aurifrons
ACAAAAATATTTCCAAAGGAAAAAATCATGCCTTTTTTGAGTTTGGAAAAAAATAAGAAAAAAAAAAAGTCAAAAGTATATATTAATGTGGGTTGAATTCAAAAGATACTTTCAGCCATCCCTGACTGAAGTTTCTCCTGTGAATAATTTAAACTTCAAAAATACTAATGAAAACTGAGAAGTTTGTGTCTGTGCACAGTGTCTGAAGTATGCCAAAAGCAACTTAGCATTCTATAGCTAACTTGGACACTGAAAAAGAGCTTTTAGGTCATCTCATCTCAAGTCTTGTTGATATAACAACACAGCAGAAGGAAATTATTTGCTGGGACTAATTTGAAATGGTTCACAAAATAAAGTTCTAGCTGTATCTTTTCTTTTTAATTTGGGAAAATAATTATTCTTTCATGTCCTGTATTTCAGTTGCTTGACTTCATGAAGAGAAAGCTTGTTTTCTTTTTCAAAAATACTGTATAACTACTGTTTAATTATAGACACTACTCACTGTTATCTTAAAGCCATTAAACTGGCTGAATTCTGCAAACATTCTATTATGTTTTATTAAAGTCAGTGCAATTATACAAAGATTCAAAAATTACAGATGCTCTTTAGTACTAGAAAGCTTGAGATAGATGATATCATGGGTCAAATTTACAGGCTTTTTACCAAAGAAAAATCTGAATGTAGCAAATTGATAGATGATCTGTGGGTATGACTCCTAATGGATGACCTGGTCTTCACACCCACAGGTGTGAAGACCAGGTGTGTCAGAGCTAGGCTTACCAGATGCAGCTGGAAAAGATCCCTTGGACCTCAGCTAAGGAAAGGGAGAGGAGACCTGGCTTCTGGCATTGGCCTTGGAGCAATGAGGAGGATATGCATATGGATAAGTATTGCCTGCCACAGTGCTACCAATGCTGAAGGTTTTCCCCAAGTGCCAAAACAGCTTTGCCACTGCGTTTAATACTTGCTCTAACCCCAAACTCATTTGACATAGGGACAAAAGACTTTGTGTATGTCTTTGTGAAATGGGGTTGATGATATTGCTTTGATATTATTGTATGAACTTCAGTGATATAGGACTAGAAGTTTCAAAGCAAAGTCTTCAGAGCCTGACCTAATGTCAGACTAGAATAAAGAAGTGATCACTTTTGTCCGTAAAGTGCATTGAAATATTTATTATTCGTGTTTGTTTCTTAACTAATACTGGGTAAATCAAACCATGTTCAGAGGCTAGAGCTGAGCTGTACTGTCCACTGAGGGGTCATGAATGTATTTTTGTTGTCTATGAAAACCAAAAGTGTGGGAGGTCGAATTTGATCCAGTGGCTATAATATTCCATGTACCAGAAAAACGAAACAACTTCATTTATATTTCAAATGTTTCAAATCAATATCTCTTTTCATATTCTGTGACTCCCACCAGGAAACTCTTATAACTGAAAATTTAAGGAATAGATTGCAAGTTATGAATAATGTAAGGCTGTCATAGGGGAAAGCAAATTGTGAAATACTGCTGACAAAAACAATCAGTATATGTTTATACTGAAGAACAAACCTTTGCAATTCCATCTTGCATAAAATAGCATTTAAAATCTTATACAAACTTTTCAGCTTTCCCTGAAATGTCAAGCAGGCTTCCTCAGCCCCAAACTCCAATGGAAAATGTACAGGGTGTTTCTGCTCACAAAGAATGTTTGAGATAATCTGGAAGCAAAATGTATGCGCATCTATATATAAAATACAATAGATAGCTCTATGAATAATACTAGGGAACTAATAGATGTAGGTAAAGAATGAAGCTAGATCTGAAAAAAAAGTTATTATTACAGAGATGTTTAGCAGTATCTATTTCTCAAGCAGCATGTTATTAAAAGGAATAGATATATCAAGATTGTATAGGATCCTGTTTGGGGCACAGTCAGTCAGGATGCTTCCTTGCATTAAAGCATTCTTCAGGGCGTAGAGTTAAGAAGATCACTGTTCAAAATTAATTGGTTTTTGTTTGTACACTGACAAAGAGGTACCATCCATTGAAAAGAAACTCTTCTTTTCTATGGATGGAATTTGTCATGAACACCTAACAAGTAGGAAGAGATAAAAGTGATGATGCCTTTAGAGGATCCTAACAAGAACTCTTGCATGACACTGAACTTTATTTTTAAAGAACTTGGACAAAATTATGAGAAACCTCCCAAATTAGGCAAATAAAACACCATAACCCACCAAACAAGCAAGAAAAAAAAATGGCCTCTTTTTTTTGGGAAATATTTTCATACATACTTCTGGAGATAAAGGAGTTAGTGTATGATATGTTTTAGTGCTCTTTTCTCTCCCTCAGACACTGAAAGAGTTGCAGAGAAGGAAGGAGACAGTTCCACTGGGATTTAGGACGGTCCCCACAGCAGCCATAACCTCCTGTCCCCATCATTACTGCTCATCATCTTTCCTCATCTCTTCTCATGTCTGTTCACCTACAAAAGCCAGGAGGGGAGCATTATACAGGGCTCAGAAGTGCCCCAATGTCTTCTTAAAGCTGTTCTCTGCTTCCACGTTGGGCAGAAAAGCTCAGGAGAGGAAAAGGGCAGAACTTTGTGGATTTTCTGCTATATACAGATTTGTCATGATATATAGCAAGTTGACTGAATCAAATGACTTAATGGCCATATCATAAAGGGAACAAGCTTCTGGTACCTGTCCAAATTTTTTCAAACTGAAGTTGAATGTAGCTTTCAGAATATATTTTTATTCCTTTTAGGTTTTTTTTTTTTTTTTTCTATGCAAATCACTCCTGTGTTTTGTCTTAGTTTTACTCCTTCATGGCAATCTCTGGATTTTCAGATGCTGACCTACATCTGAAGATAAAGAACTTGATATAATAAGGAAAAAAAGGCCTTTTTAATAGTCTTCTCTTGACATGCACACACTGCAGACTGTGAACTCCAGTAACACCCATGACAAAATAGCTAGCCCCTCAGCCCCCAGTGTTTTTGGCACCTGCTTCTGCAGCTGTGAGGCAGGATGAGTGCCTTGGGCTGTTGCCTACAAGTCTTTCAGGATGAAGTCTCCCCTCTGCCTCATGGTAATTCTTTCCCTTTCCTGTTTGCCTGATGTAGTTACAGCAGCTGAATTTTCAAACCTGGCTTCTTTTAAAATGTGCTAAGACTACGAGGGCATAAAAAAGTACACATTTAGTGTATCAGGAATTAGGAGGAAGCTCCTGAATATAGGGCATTGTGACTAGACTTTATATTCCATTAATAGTGTTTGCATTGCAGCAATACTTGAACAACACTCCCAAAAGCCTCTCTCCTGTTATAGCATACATTCAGCCCATTTTAAATAGCGGAACTTCTTCTTTGGGAGTAAACACTTCTTTTGTGGTACTAATAAGTGCAAGAGATTTTTCAAAAGTTCTATTGTAACAAAACAGTCAAAACTTACAAAATCCCCAATTTTTTAAAGGACTCAGCACTAAATTACCTTTAGGTGGTTTCCTTTTAAATGCCAAATGTTTCTAAAAATCTAACATCATGCTCTTTGTATGAAGCCTTTAGAGCATATGTATGTACTATCCACAATTCACAGGCAGGCTGAATGTCAGCTACACACTGCATTTTTTGGTGTCTATGACTGTACAGTGAGGAAACCAATGAACTACATTATAAGTGTATACTTCACCTGCTTTTGGAATCAAGACGTAAACCTTTGTCATTCTGGTGGTATTGCTGTCCTGTATCTCTCCTATTTAAAGCATGACTATTTTAGAAAACTTTAATATGCAAACAAACATATAGGCCACAAAACCAGCGGTCTCCAAAAACATATAGACCACGAAATCAGTCTCCAAAAGTAGCCACTGGAATGAAGAGAGGTTTCAGAATCTGATCTCTCAATACAGTGACTCTGCATCTGTAGAAAACCCAACTGTATTTTGAGATATCAAGTCTAAAACTTGAGATATTTGCACATCAGAACTGAGGCTATTGCCATCATTCTCCTGAAAGGATGTATCTTGGAAAGAGTTGAGGGTTACTTCTGCAGTGACTAACTGATCTACTTGATGGGGCATTAAGATGATGCAGACTGGTTTGGGTGTGTAAGGATTCTATACTGTTGGCACTTTCTTTTGAGATATGTACAGTAGCGGAGAAATTCAATGTTATTTTACTTTTCCCTATTCCTTTCATCCAACTGTTTCTCTAATCCCCATTCACCATCTGGGAAAAAAAATAAAGGGGAGGGGGGAATTACATGCTTTTGGGGCTTTGTTTTTTTGTTTCTGGGGGGGGTGTGTGTGTTTATTTATTTATTTGTGGGTTTTTTTCCCCCCAGATCTAGCTTTTGGATTGGGTTAAACATTTTTAGAATAATAGCAGTTAATGCCACTCAGATTGTTTGATCTTTAACTCATTAGTAACACCATTCTGGAACCACAGCTTCCCATCTTTTAATTCTCCTTCATGCAGAGGGGAACGAGCTGCCCTTGTTGGCAGACTGGCATTCCTATGGGACCCAGGTGATTAAAAATGTAACTGCCTCCTTGCTGTTTTGCTGTCCTGCTGGAAGAATTATTTCAGGGGCATTCAAAGGAAGGGAGACATAAGCACAGTATCTTTAATGAAGCTTGTTAAATGATAAGTGATTTTCTGCACTGACAAAGTACAATAGGTTTACCTTTTCACGGTAAATTGAGATGTCCTATTCCTTCCGTGAGCCACAAAGGCCATGACTCCCCATGCAATACAACTGAAGAAGTGATGATCACCAAAAAGAGAAGCAAGACAGTGAGAAATGAACAGCTGGAGGTATGCAGGGTGTGGGAGGAGGGAAGGAGGTTTTCACAAAGTGGGTCACTGACAAAATACACGCATTCTCATATTGTAGTTTTGTCCCCCGTCCAAACTGCCATTGCTGTATCTTGCTCCTACTGACTCTGCTCCCCCAGTGGAGCAGAAGGTCACAGGACATGCTGTGCTCTAACTGGGGGACAGGGATGGTAATTTATTGAAATATTTGTGGGTTTTTTTAAGTCTATTGCTGGTTGTGCTTACTTAGCAAAATCAACATCCCTAGCTCTAAGTAAGGGAAGAAGCATCCCACAGTTCAATAAATAAAATGGAAAGATATAGAGACAATTAAAAAGTGATGAAGCTATAAAAATACAGCCAAGGTAAGTAAGGGTAAAAAGACCCCAAACCTGTCAAATGACCCTTCCTCTCCCCCAAAAAACAATGGATGGGAAGCATTTAATTGCCAGGACATTTGTGTCGCAGTGAACACTAGCAGTATACATCACATAAAATCTGAAGGATCAGCTACTGAGGGAATGAATTTCATGTTACCTCTCCTGCACAAAAGGCTACCAGAGGCTCCTGGACTCCAGTTCATGTGGCTTGGCCTGGCTTTTCTGAACAGCCTCAAACATAAGCACTACAGAAGCATTAACAAATCAAGGAAGTTAAAATTACTATGTTTATGACAACTTCAGTAAAAACCATCCCAAAGTCTAAAGATTCATAATGCATGAGAGAGTTAAATAGGAAAATGAGTAAAATCAGTTTCCCAAATATAAAAGTCAGAAGCAATAACAGTCCTGCAACTGTTCTGTCTCTGGTAACTTGCATTAAAATATATATAAAGTGTTCTGGGAACTGAAGCAATGCTTCAGTTCAATAAATCTAATGCAATTAAAGAGAAAGAATCCTGCTTTTTCCCTGCTTGCAATTTCAAATGAGAGCTTCCTAAAACTTGTGACCATTGCTGGAATCCAATTCAGGACCCCGGCTTATCAAATTCCCAGCTCTGGCACCATGCCTTTGAGGTATTATAAAGTGCTGCTCATCACACCAGCTCTGCCTATAAATGCTCCAGATAACCTTAAAATGCAGACACCCCATTTTGAAACAGGCAAGTGTTCTCAGTGAATCAAAATGGAGTCACTAAGCATGTGCAGCCTTCAGCCAGTGCTTCTTTTCTTTCAAGGCAACAAAGGAAAATGTGTTAGCACAAAAATGTCTCCCTGTGAGCTTTTTTTTAAACTTGGAAAGCTTTGCCGGACAGCACACCTCCACAGAGCCGCAGGTTTCTGGGACCCTGTAGAGCAAGCATCTTATTCTGCAATTCATCCCAGGGCTGAGAAACTGCTAGGCTAACGAGCTCTCCTGCAGCCTTTTGCCCTGCAGGTGCTTCCCTGGAAGCACAGCCTTAGCACCATGCCAGATGTAACTCCCAAACAAACACCAACCCCTCCCTCTCAATGTGGCTTAAGAAAGCCACAGCAGCACAAGCATCTGACTTTGATGAAATCACATACTTTTCCATTCAGACAGTGTGAGCGGAATTAATTCCTCAGCTGCTTTAACATTGAGAGCCATGTCTTGAGAATTCAGTACAGGAACATATTAATCTCTCTGATGGGCAATAGTGCAATATATTACTGATAGGGGAGCTAGCACATCAGCCCTGTGATAGTGACCCTGATCAGTAAATGACTGAATGGGTAAGGAGAGAAGCTACTGCTGTAGCTTGAAGGTACAGCCTCAACTTTGGCAGGCAGTCCTTCACTCCTGTCCCACTACTAATTTTCCAATGCATTACTTTGTCACTAGGGTAACCAGAAGTGCTCATTGCAAAGGTATGTGACAGCCCCTGGTAATACATGTCTGTGGCAAAGTAACTGATCCCTCTTTGCAGTGGCGATCTTTAATGCTCACAGGACATGGTAGATTATTAGATGGAAGGCAACCTCTCATGGTCTCTACCATAATACATTACCAGACAGCAATGTGCCAACTATCTATCAGTTGCAAAATAATGTCATCACTGAAAAAGGGCTTGGCAGCAGGGGCTAGGGGAGGAAGAGAGTTTAATTATATTTGTGGATGAAAAGATGTCCTGAGAGGAGTGGACGGCCTGATTATTTATTGGCTGTTCAAAAGCAGTCAACACAATCGAAGAAGATCAGGCTCTGAGATACAGTGGTTCACATTGCTGTTACAGACTCTAGCCTTGAAGTCAAGTTCATCCTGAAGAACAAAATTACCTCTTACAGTATGTAGTTTACTTCTGAAAAGGAAAAGGGTAAGAGACATATTAGTAATGTCATTAGTGGAGACAGATGTTTTTAGATATTTGGTATTTCAGGGATGTGAGTTCAGCATCGTTCTTAAAAGTATAGCTTACCGTATTCCTCTGCTAACTTTCTAACAGTGAGCAGATGGTTACCCTATTACCAACCATTTGCATTTAACATATTGTAGTGATTTATATACCACATGTCACCGAGCAAAGCAAAAACACTCAATGGCAACTAATTAGTTGAGTGTGAGGAGGCATATCTCAATGTATATATCCTTACTGTAATCAAATTTTATCTTTTTGGTTGTTAACAGGTTTAATATGCAGTTTAACAGAAATATTGATGGCAGTTAAATGTGAACCACCATATCCCTATGTCACTGGGACAGCATCACTATCATTAACATTTGTACCAGTAGTCTTGTTACATGCCTGTTTTATGAGTGATGGTGCAGGGAGGATAGATTATAACAATCCATTGTGCTTCTCTATCAATCTTTCTTAAGTGTATTTCAATGCACTTTATAAATCTTAATATATCAGATACTGGCTCATATTACAGGCCAACACACATACACAGAGGGTCTAAGTAGGGATACTGCATGGCAGAGAGGAAAGACACTCTGCATAGCTTCATTCCCATAAAGACAAAAGTGGATTTAAGTATGAAAATTAAAAGAATCACAAGGTCCTCCAGTGAGTTTAGAAGGAAGAAGCAGGCAACTTCTGATACCTGCACAAACATCATAATCAGAGGGTAGACTCAAGGTTTCAAACAAGGAGCATAATTTTAGAAAACTGCCCTCCAGCGCTGGGTTATGGGCAGGTGCATGTATGATATGTATTGCAATATCCATAACATGTACCAAAGCCTGATCAGCCCTAACCTACAGCATGGAGCTGTAGGTTATCAGACCCTTCCTGGGATATTTTTATTTGGTTTTAGGCTTATTTTAATAAGTGTTCTGCTTATAAAACCAGAAATGTTAAAACAATCACCAGTGAAGTACCAGTGATGTTACTACAAAGTATGGAAGCATTTCTGGCATAAAAGTCATGCCAGTCATAAATTTCCATTAATTGCTACTTGCTTAGAAGTCTGGATGTGAGAAGTATTGTGTGAGCAATCAGATGCTGTTGACGGACAGGCTCTAAGGCTCTAAGAACTTGGTGCACTGCAGAATTCAAGGTGGTCTTGTACAGCAGGGGTAGTATGACATGAAGTTCTCCAGTTCCTGCTCCCTCCTAATGCTGTTAGGATGCCTCTTGCCATTCAGCATTCTCTCATTTCTACCATGTCCCATGAATCTAACTAGGACACATCCCATTCTCCTGCAAAGGGCTGCGGCTAACATTGTGCCTTCCTGAATGCGTCAGCAGCCTGACTTTCTCTTGGGAATGCTATCTGCAGCATAACCCCTTATATCCTTTTCCCTGACTGTATTGCTGCCTGGAAAATTCACAGGATTGACAATTCTCTCTGTAGAGATTATATTCCATAAATGGAATTACAGCATTGTTGCAACTTTCCCTGTTGTTCAGCCCAGTTAACAAGATGTTTCACCAGTGTTTTATGGAGGAGTTTTGCTGCTGACTCACACTACAGCCCCCTGCAATCAAGTAGTGATCATGATGATTTCATTTGTGCATGGGTCACTAGTACTGCTGAGGCCCATTAATCCCAGAGACAGACTCAACAGTGAAGGAGAGGAAGGGTTCTCACAGACCCCACGTAATGAGACTATTAGACCATAACTAATTCACTTTCCCGTTTTCTGAATAGGTGTCTGGGTGTGATTGTATCATTGGACTTAGCAGAATTGTCCTGCTTTATTTACATCAGCCTTATTATAAAAGACTGAGGTGTGTTTTTTTCTTATTTCTTTTAAACAGAAAGTGGGACAACCTCCTTCTGTCCTCCCTCCTTCTTTTCTTTCCTTCCTTCTGTCCTCCCTTCCTCTCCATCACTTGTTTTCCCTCACTCCTCCTACATAAAAGCATTTGAATCTTATTGATCTAATACAGGTAACTTCACTGAAATTACTCCTGATTTACAGGATGGCAAGTTAAACTATTATCAGGTCTTGTCTCTTATTTCAATACTTAACTTCTCATAACATATAGGGAGTGATACAGAGTATTTACAATAGCATTGTACTAGAGGGAAATAAGAGGAAGGGCAACAAAATTAACTCTCTTGGTTTCAAGTATTTCCCTAAATCAAAGCTGAATGATGGGTCATTCATTGCAACTAACAAAAAAGATTAATGAAACATCACCTGTGTTAAAAGCACATGGATATATAGAAAAAGCACATGAATATTCTAGGATCATTTACTGCCTTCTGGGACACTTCACATGCTGAGGAGTATCAAGGAAAAATCAGTTCCTAAGCACATGCAATTAGGTACTGAGGTTGACAAAACTAACAGCAGGCAATCTTATCATGATGGTGCCCATGGAAGAGATCAGTGTTATATTAAAAAATAACAGAAAAAACCCCCATCTACAAGTTGATAGTTTCTATTACTTGTGAAATAGTTGGAAATGTTAAAAGATTTAACTTGATAATATGTGGTACCACACCAGCTTTAACTTCATCCTGAAGGACATCCCTGTGCCAGGAATCATTTTTATATGTGGAAGTGTTCAAGGCCAGGTTGGATGAGGCTTTGAGCAACCTTATCTACTGGAAGGTGTTGCTGCCCACTGCAGTGAGGCTGAAAGTGGATGAGCTTTAAGGTTCCTTCCAACCCAAACCATTTTATGGTTCTATGGGATCCAGGAGATCTTTAAGCTTATTTCAGTGTTTGCATTAAATTGAACTCTTTTGAAATGAAAAGCTTAAAGGGGAGAAAGTTTCTGCAAGGTAATGGGATTGGTGAATTTATTCAGGAAGACTCTTTGGATAGCTTTTCAGCATACAAAGCAATATAAAAAGAAAAATGCTCATTTCTTTCATCAGGAGTTTTATCTTTACTCCTTTAATGCTCAATGGCAAAAAGAATTATACTACAAAAAGGCTTGGTGCCTCTCCTCAAACACCCTGATCCCACACAATACTGAGCTTCCTTGAAAGACAGCTGGGAGAGATCAGTATGGAAATACTTAACATCTTGCAAAACAGGCCAAGAAGAGATGATCAAATGCTAATGAGCAAAGGTGGTGAGTGAAACCTGGTGGTTTAAACTCACTAACTTCAAAAGTGTATAGTAGAATTAGAGGCCTACTCAGCTGTCCATACTCTACTGCTCTGCTCCCCTTCCAGCCACTGTAAGACTGAGACCACTGACAGCTGATGGACAGGACTTGTGTCACCAGGATGGAGAGTGTAAGCCAGTATTATTTGAACAAGGACAGGAGTAAATCCCACACAGGACACCTGTAGCAAGGAAACCATTGGAGACTGCTTATATGTAAATAAACACAATAACTATTTCATTGTGTCGATTCCTCATGATCCTAGATTCATCTACAGGAAACGAAGAGCCATTTTCCTTAGTGACATATTACAGTAAATATGTTAAAAAAACTAATTGCACTTGGGAGTTAAAGATAAATTGACATGCTCTTAAATACATGTTTCTCTTTCTTTCCCGTCCTCTAATGAGTTCATAATTTAATTGGAGAAACTGCTAGATTCCCCCCAGTGACTAGTGGAAATCTCAAAGGAGAACAGGCAGTTTATGCAAGTGTTCTTGTAAAACAAAGTGTATTCAAGTATGGTAAATAAATACTAGAAACAAGAACGGTAGTCAGTTGCATCTTTAAAAGCTTGAAGCCTACATATCTTCACATTGGTGGTCTGTTTTGGATCTGAACATTAATGAAAACATTTTCTATTATAAATAAAACTAAACCACTTCCATATATTATTGCTTCTCCAGAGCAAAGTTTTGCTTTGGGTGAATTGCAGTGATATTATTACAGCATTGTCGAGTGTATGCCAGAGTAACATACAGATTTAATCTAATTAATGCATCCATAGAATGGATCAGTAGAATAAGACAGAGGATGAAACCTGGTACAACCCACCCTTCACACCGTGACTGTCTGCGGAAGGTTGCAGCATGAGATCCCAGCTCAGGGCAGCACATCAACCTTTTTTAAGAGGAAGGCCACTCACCTTCCCCAACTCCACCACAGCAGGGTCAGGGTCACAGCTGGCAGGAGGGGCAAGCTGACTATAAAGACAAAAAAGCCACAGCCCCCTAAGAAACTAGCAAATATGCTTTCCTCCAGACTAATTTATTCAGATGCTGAGGTGGATTAAATTTAGAAGAGATAATGTGAGAGCAAGAAACTGTTAAAATTGAGGATAGTTTCCACTTGCGTACTGTGACTTAGAGAATTCTATTGCTGGTGGAACTGCAATTGTAGCTGAGACAGGGTCAGAAAACCCTGGGGCTTAAATAAAGAAGCTTCAAGGCAAGAAAGGTATAAAAATAAATTTCAAAGGGCTTAATAACATTGTGCAGAGACTGGATATTCTGGAGTCAGAAGGAAACTGGCAGCTCTTAGATCAAAACCTAATCACCTCAAAACAATAAGCTCCTTTGTTTTAGCCAGCTAGTCTTTCTGTCACTCACTGAGGCAATTCAAAAAAACACTATTTTTTTTACTAGCTTCCCAAATTACAGTTAATTTACAGTGTATAAATGTACACATTACTGACAATATAACAGTTAAAGCAAAAACACTTTGGAATAAACATGGTTAAACCTTTAGCACCCTAATCCAAAATCTGCTTGGAACCTTTTGCTTGACTTCAAATAATCATTATCAGCATTCTAGTGAAATTCTCTTAAAAAAAACCCCAATAAAATTAAAAAAGGGAGCTGTACCTCACAGCTTACTGCCAGGACTGCCTTTCACATGGAATCAAAGACAGGCAGAGTCTGCAGACAGTCCAGGCAACAAAGTGAAAGAAACCCTCTTGAGGTTATGACACAGGACACCCTCTGATTCTCTGCAGCAAAGCCAGAGAAGGGGAACAATGTCCGCTCTTTCTTAGTTTCCCTTCCCACAAGACTATTTATGCATTCGTCGACCTTTCTAGCCATTAGGACCATCTTGCTTCGGCAGTTAATTAACACAAGTGCCATAATTTAATACAGTTAATGCTACTTTATGCCCTTTAATGTACCTTCCATTAGTGATATTATTGTAGTATCACACTGTAAATTAAAATGAGATCAAGACTAAGAGAGGCACACTTTAATTAAGGTACTGGCACACTACATTGTCCATTATTCACTAGAAAAAAATCACCCTGATTTAGTGAAGCAGACCATCAGTAAGTCAGAATTCGTTCATGTGGATTATTAGGTTTCTTGAATAATGTGAACACAGTGAGGTTGCTGAAACTGCTAACAGCCACATTTCCTGTTTTTCATCACATTAATAAATACGTAATGGAAGTGGTAAATTGAAGATGAATAAACAGGTAGTAATAGAGGAGGTAAAGCATTCATCGAGAGTACACAGGTTTTCACCTCTAATGCAACATACATCAGGCTTATTTCACACCAAAATGCAAAGCAATGACAAAACAAACCCTATATTAAGTGGGCAAATCTCCTATCTATAATTCATTGTGAAGTACTGACCACCCTAACATCCTGTATATTAAACATGGCAGCTTTAAGATAGATGTCTTTCATTGTCATTAATCTTTAAAATACAGCATGAAAGAAATTACATTTTATGCTGCCTTTAGAAATATGTTATTATGAGCTTTGGTGGTTTTAACTATATTTAATCTACAGGTTATTTTTTCCAGTAAAAGGACTAGCTTCAGTATGTGTCTGCTAGCATCACTCATCAACCACATGTCAGACTCCTTGGTAAGGTGCCTTTGTATCCTGTCCTAATGAAATAGTCTAGTCTAGCTTTACTATATGGATACAAATATCTAGAACTCAAGGCCCAGAATATGAAACACCATCGCAAGGAAAAAAAAAAAAAAGGTATTTTCAGTCAACACCCTAAAATAATGCTAATGGGGTGCCATAAGGTTTCCAGTAGGATGCTAAAAATACCTAAAACTGGGTGACAGTGTGCCTACTGCAAGTTACATTTGGTGTGACTAAATAATCAAGGACTGTGTACTGCAACCCCACAGCTACTTAGAGGTAAGCAAGTTCGTAAAGTGTTTAACAAGGAGGGCTCCATACCTATTCAAGAAAAGGCCACCAAATCCCTAAAGAGCTGTTCTCATTAGCAGAAGAGTGATAAGTATTCACATGAATCTAATCTAGTGAGGCACTATTACGCAGCAGATATTTCTTTTAAAGCATGTGACCAATTACTGCAGCATTTAGACAACAAGCATCAGATAACTCCTCTGTACAGTCACAGTTCATTTCTGTGATTTTTCACAAGATTGCCATGCCCCAGATGTGCTTGGAAGGTTTCTGTTTCTCATTTGCATGCAGTGCGCTCTTTTTTAATCCTCCAAATGCTTTATTTGATAAAGTACTGATAGTCTAATTGAAGTCAAACTAAGTGCCAAATGGGATTTTGGATGGGGAGCAGCTTTTTCTTAAGGAGTGAGGACCTTCAGATCCTGAGCTTTTGATATGATGCCTATGTAGAGGTAACCGATGTGGAGCACAGTGGAGAAATGAAATGCGTTAAGCAGAACGTATTTGTTATTTTTGTTATACACTGACACTAATCTTACCAAGCTATTTAAAACAGTATCTTAAGCTGTCCATGATCCACTCAGCCCTTCCAAGAGACTTCTGGAAAATAATTTACCGTGTAACTAATGAGGGTTCCAATAAGAATTCTTAAACCAGCAACATTCATCTTCCGGCTTCACAGGTTTAACTACTGATTCTGTATCTATCCCTACCTATTTGGTGCGGACACAGAAGATTGTAACTACATACTATGTAAACTGATGGTCCTAAGAAATGTTTCTGGCATCGTATAAAAATGTACTGCAACTGCAAAAGCACTTACGCATTCAAATTGGTATATGGCCTATATTCTTCCTGTATATAAAAAAATGTACTTTTATGTAAAAATTATTTCTTTATATAAAATTCTTCCTTTATATATTGAAAAATAATATTTTTCAATATTATTTTTCAATATATTAACAGTAATTTGACCATATTTTAATTTTCTGTGTCAATTTTTGCAACATGAAAATGTTTATGAACATGAAAGGCTTGTATAAAAGAAGTAGAAAATGGCAAACACTACAGCAGTAATAAAAATATAGTCATCACTGTTTCGTATAATCACTGTCTCTATTCTTTTTTGCACTCAGTCCTGTGTCTGCAAAAAATGCCCTGATCTTCCAAGATACATTAGCTTTTCTGTTCATTTTGGTACTTAGCTTCTCTCTCAAAAAAAAAAAAAACCAAAACCAGAGATGGGTTTAGAAAGGAAGATTTGAACTCTCCATAGAAGAAAGAGAGAAGGAAAAAGTACATTAGAGAGGTGAGTGAACTGCTAATAAAGAGGGTCCCATTTGTATCTTTAGAACAACCTGGCATCCAAGATACACATAAAGGGTATCACCCTCTTGCCTTAGGTCATTAGTCAGTTGCTAGTTTGAGTTTGGAGGAAAATTTCCCAATAGGAATGTCAATGACAGTTATTATTTCTGGGACGACGGTACCTGATACCAGCCACTGCTTGCCCTAGAGGAACTGACTGTCTCAAACCCAGCTGAGTAATCATCTTTGTTATGTTCAAATCAGTCTCTATAAAACAGTGAGGTATTTTGTGTTTTTTTTTTTTTTTTTTAATTTATTCTTCTTTCACTTCAGCTTCACTGTATTTCACAACTAATTTAAGTACAAGTAATGGACTCTAATCTCTGCTGCCTTCCTTTTTCACACACCGTTCTTAGACCTAGTGGCAACGGCCTGCGTAAGGGCTGCAGTATCAATCATTACTTACATTAAAGGCCTGAAAAAGTCAAATGATAAAACAGAATCTCTCTTTTCAGTTAACTACCATCAATTCAGGCTCCAGCTATATGGAAAGTGTCCTGATGCCAGGGTGAATTCTTGAGCCCACATAAGAAACTGTTAATACTATCCTGCCTGTGAGAGCTAGGGCTCAAGATCCCAGGCCAGTGACAACGAACACCCCAGACTTTGTGTCAGTGAGTCAGAAACTACTATCATGAAAAGCAGCAGACTTCAGCTGAGCCAGATTTCCAATGAACATGTCTTGGCAGAAAATGCCACGTTTGGGAAATAAAAGGTTTTGAATAACCTCTAAAAGCAAACACACATGCCTCTTTCTAAAAGTATATATTCTCTTACCTTCCGTATACCCTTATGTCTGAAATTGCATAAAAGTAGCGTGCCAAGTGTTGCTCATCTACATATATTTCTCCAGTTGCTGGTCTAAGCAGTCTTATTCTCAGATCTGTTATGGTAAAGAAATCTCTTAACTTCTTGGTTGTGTCAAGCTGGCCATAAAGAGAAGCCATATTATGAAGCCGAGGTCCAGCAAAAAAAGCAAATCTATCTTTGATTTCAAAGTGGATTATTTTACTATTTGTCATGTACCCAGTAGAGTATTCTTCTGTGCAAATGATTTCTAGGACCGTGTGCTGTGATAAATCCCTCACTGATTTTGGATCCATGTGGAAAGCGTCTAAGCAGTCCGTGGCATAATATTGGTAGGGCTGCCATGTTCGTCCATAGTCAAGTGACTTCTCCAGGATCATTTGGTCTGGACGGCCAGATTCAAAAGTTATAACTATGTTATCTGTAAGCTCAATGGTTTTGTTCCAGGAGAGCGTAATATTAACGTGAAGAGGCTTTGGATAATCCTTCCAAGTTGTGGACTGCCAAAATGTGGAGGGATGTCTTCCTTCAAGATCGAACATCAGTTCTGGAGGATGAGCCAGTTCTTGGGTACTCGCATCACATTCATTATTGCACATGTAGGGATTCCCCTGGAAAAGAGCAAAGCAGTGTTATGAGAGGCACAGTATAGGTGGCTGTGACATACAAAGATGTTGCTTGTCTGGCACATGAGAATTGATGCTTTTTTCTCCAGTACTGAAACCAAGAAATAAAAAAAAAAAAAATGTTTGCAAGGAATACCTCTATGTTAGCTACATTTACCCTGGCTGTCTTACCTGTTAATGTACAAACACACACATATACAGCAGCTTTGCTTCTGTGACATAAACATTTTTCTTAGTACGTTTTAGAGAAGGAAAAGAATTTATTTACCCTGAATGACTTGGACCAGCGATTGAGTCACAAAAGGCTGAGTAAGTCTCTAATAGCTCAATAACTCCAGCTCTTCCTAGAAAGATGCAGCAGCCAAAGAGAATTTATTTTTAAAACAAATACATTCCTCAAGAGCTCCACTCACAGAAGTAACTTTTAGGGCAAGTGTTTTGAGATAAGCAGTGCAGCCTGTATGCACTCAGTATGAACCACTACCTGGTATGCCTTCTAGTTTCCTTTCACTTGGGTGTGAAATTCATCATGCTTAACTGTGCTTCCAGTTTAGCACTGGCTTGCCTTAAAGCATTTACACTTGCTACCAAAAGCCATTAAGAAAACAGCACTCTGCCAGCTCCGGGGCTTGATTCAGACATCTGCTATCTTATTACATGGTAGCAAAGTATTTAAGGAAAGACTTTTCACGAGGCACTGGCTCCAATTTGTCAGGACAAGATAATCCAACACTTGATTAGGTGGGAGATGTTAGCAGCTTTGGGTGGAATGCTGCTGAGGTGGCTAGAGCTCTGAACTGGGGGTTGAGTTAAAAACAATTACAAAAGAAGCCTGCCGATAGTGCACTGCTTTTACTGCTGCTTGTCCTCTGCAGCAAGGTGAAAGTGAATTACTCTCTTCCTGGCCTTTTGATACATTAACTTGCATACTACAATCTTGGGCTTCTTCACAAAGGCTATTTTGTCTGCAGATTTGGCATATCTTGAAGCAGTTGCCAAGATATCAGATCACATAGGCTGCACTGAATCATGTCTTTCTAATTCTGGCTTTCAACAGTATATTGATATTTTGCTACTTGTTCATTCTATGCTTGTTTCAGAAAGCAACTGCTGCTCTGTATCCTTCCCTCCACCTTACACACAGATTGTGGAAGAAACCATGTGTCTTTCGATTGATGGTCAGCACTGCTGGGGAAAAAGATGCATCTACCTATACCTAGCAGTGCTTGACAGGGCTATAAGTGTAGCTGTTGTTATTAATAAGTGTAGTTGTCATTCATCAGAGTTCAACTCACCTAGCCTGAAAACAGAACAAGCCCTGATATGATAATCAACCTTTTCTTATAATTACAGTTATGCTCCTCTCCATCTCAAAGGCTCCAGGCAATGAAGCAATTCAATACTATCCAGTGTGGGAAATGGGTTTCAAATATGAGTTTCCACTTTGGCTGCTGCTCTGCTTCTTGACATACTCCCATGAAACACAAGTAAAGGGACTTCTGCACTCACTTTGACCTTCTTACTAGCAACTTCCTCTCACATAGGCAGAGAAATATTGGGTTTTTTTCTCTCTTTTTCCTTCTTAGCTTCTGAATGCTAAAACTGACAATTCACTGGGACTCAAAGAAAAAACTACAAGACAACAAAAAGGGTTATTTGGGAAGCAGCATACTGCTTGTTACACTGACAGCTTCAAAGCATATAGCTGTAACTGGAAATATTCTGCAAAATGTGTCTACAATAAGTCCCTGTTATAGCTCTGATTTCAAGCTCATGGTTACTATTTCAATGTCTTCCTTTTGAATAAAACATTGAAAATCAAAAAATAAGTCAAGCAGAACAAAGAAAATGCCAGATTTTTTTATTATTTCAGCTCCATTTAATGTAGTAGACACAAACACCAGAATTTACTAACTTAGTTAAGCCTTTTCTTTTCCTTAGGGAAAATATACATACCATGAAATCTCTAAGGTACCAGACCCTTTGACTATCTGTAAACATCAGAAAATTTTTTTGCAGAAAATGCTCAGAATTGCATAAATCACACCTTTCTGTGGTTTTCTAGAAAAACCTGGTCACTTCTGTACCTGTCACCATGAAGCTGCTTGTATACCTATAATGTATATGCTTCTGCCATTTCTTTAGTAAAAACAACTTCATTGGGAGGTCATGGTTATAGAAACCCAGCAAATAAATGTTTCTGGGTAGCCAGACAGGTGCATTAAGCACTGCTGAGGGATGGCCTTGGTTTCCTGCTCCACAGGCAACCACTGAGTCTGTTGTGATTCTTCACATTAAAAACTAAAGCCGTTCTGATCCGCTAGTCCCTGGGTGCTGGAGAAGGCATGTTTTATGACTTCCAGTGAGTAACCTGGATTGTGTGGGATATATTGTTTCTTTCTGTATACGAGTTTATTTCTTTAGCTCCCTTTTTCTTTCATCTTTTCCTTTTCAGCAAAAGCTGAGGTGCCAATATAATCAGAAAATGCTGGGAAACAGGGCTCTATCAAAACACAAGCCAGTGTGAATGCAGTCAGATCATGAGAACTGGTGGCCAGAAGATAACCAAAAGAATAGCTGTGAATGCTAAAAATCAGCCTTAGCTTGCTAGTGGATGGTAGCTTATACTCATGTGTGCACAAAGCTTTTTGGGAAGGATGAGGCTGTTCCAATTAATGGCAGAGCATAGTGAGAAATAGATCAGAATCACAGTGCTGTCCCTGCACCGGAAACTCTTACCAGCAGTACTGTCAGTGGACAATCTAACACAGAAACCTTGGGGTAAGGACGTCATCGAAAATGAGAATTGTAAGAAAAACCTTCAGGCATATCCTCCCCAATAAATGGAATTATTGTTTTATTTTTATAGCACAAAATTCTCTCTTAAGAGGTGAATGATTTGACGACACCAAAATAATCAGTAGGGTGTTTAGCATACTAGCAAGGAAATTAGGACAAAAAAAAAATCTAAGCCAATATATAAGCCAATAAAATAAATGTCCTGAATTCTGTCACAGGGAAATATCAAGCTTAGGTGAGTTCCCCTCTGCCTACCAACATGACAGTCCCTGATGTGATTTTGAAATATTTAATGTGATCATTGCTTCAGAGGCTTGGAGTCAGATTCTGGTTTCTTTTTTCTACCAGCAACTTGGCTTTAAACTGCCTATGCTTCACCTTAAATGTAACTCACATGTTAAGTCATACTTATAAGACCAAAACAGTGTAAAGGTGTCTTACCCTACATAAAGATCCCTTAGCACACATTAGTATGAAAACAGTTAATTTGGGATTAGTTACGTATTTTAATGTCTTGATCTCTGTGTTAATCCTCTTTAAGACCTCTGCCTTGGTAAAATGAATACAGCAAACTAAAAATTTCCCCAGTTTGTGTAAACTAAGCCTATTCCATGTTGGGCACATCTACAAGACTGGAGCATTAGCAGTTGCAAGTAATTTTGTGACCAGCAGGCAGCCTTAAATAGCTCTTCATTTAAGTCTTCCAAGCAGCAGGTCTTCAGCTGGACAAGGTGGAAAATACGTATAACTTTTCAAAACAATATTTAAGCCTTTAGGAGATTTCTAAATAATTAAACACTAATAAATACTTCTAAACATTTACTGCCAATTAGTGTAAGAGGCAACTGAGGCTTTCCCAACACCATGACCATCTAAAAGAAACCCACTATTTTCCCATGCAGTAATTACAGACTGATATTAAATAGCTCCTTGCAGGCAGGCAAATTAAGTTGCTATTTATTTTGTTTGAGGGCGCTCATGGAATTAAGAATATTACCAAAACTAGTGACATAGTCAAAAAGTTTTGGCTTTATGAAGAGGTACCCATTTTGCACGCATGGTGAGGGCAAGCGGCTGTATCACACGGTTTGATCATGCTCAGCCTCAGCTGTAAAAAGCAGAACTACCTGGGAACCTGCCGACTAGGGCTGACTCATCCCAATAGGGTTTCCTCTTAATTACCTGAATTTAGTTTGTTTTAGCACATAGCGATATCTGTTTGTGCCAGCCAGCTTGGACTTTTATAGTGGTGTCTGAGGTGTTCAGCAAGTATCCCTGTTTGGGATGGGGTGCTGGGGCTGGCCTTGCTCCCGCTGGGCAGGAGCATGTCTTACCAAATGCTTCTTCAGGACTGTTCTGGTGAATGGGAGGAAGGATGGACAAGTGACCCTAGATTGAGGATTTTGGTTAAAAACAGGGCTCCATCAGTAGTATGAACATCAGGCGAGCTGGCAGCAGCGCTGCAGCTGCTGTTAAAGTGTTAAAATCTGAGTGCTGCCACTCAGGTGAAGCCTGTCCATCCCGACAGCTCCTCAGTGGGATCTAGGCAGGCTTAGGGCTTGAAAGAAGCTGTTACTTTTTTCAATCTGCTTCCTGTCCACACTAACACCTCATGGACCTTTTTAGTCAGGAACACAGACAGAGGGGCTTAAACCTTCTGCAGCGTGAATATTGGAAACTCTGTGACAGATTACATGCTGTAATAGACACCTGCCTGAATCCCTATAGAGAATTATAACTTGCGTTTTCAAACTGGTGAAGGCTGCTGAGGTCAAGCAGGCCAAGATTTTAAGAAGCAGCAAAATAAATTTTAAAGAAGTGATTCACAGCAACTGATTTTTAGTAGTTAGCTCAGATGCACAAGACAAGAAATAAATACAGCCTATGTCACATTTGGAGTGCGGTGGCGCAGTAAATTCTTGCATTCAAGTTACACTTTTGGAAATAATAGAGTATTTCTGTTTTCCTTTCCAAAGACCCTTACAAGTAGTTCACTTGGTACAGTGCTGTGCATAGTACTAATTAGACAATAATAGTTAATAGCAGCAATTGCCCTAATGCTTACATTTCGCATGTGGTTTCTAACCAGGAATTACTTGCTTACCATGACAGAGCCAGTTATGAAACCAGTAACTGGGAGATACTGCTCATTCAGGCATTGTCATACTAAGGGTAAACAGTCAGGGTGGTGGAGCACTGGCAAGGCACAGAATCTGTTGCGTGATAATGGATGTTATCAAAGTCACTACATCCATTAGCTGCTTTGAGAGCATCTCGGTCGATGTCTGCAGAATTATTGTTGTGATGAAGACAGGGATGGCTGTAGACAAGAATATTTTACCATCAGCTACCTTTCATCACTGCAGTGACAGCATTTTAAGTTAAAGTGATTTAAGTTACGAAAGAAAAAGTGCTAAAATCTCACCAGAAGATTTGATGCTCTTTCACAAAGCTCCCAAGTGAGAGACATCTGGATGGCCAGAGAAGTACTCTGAACTGTGAGCTGCAGGCTGAACAATATACATTATCCAAAACCAGCAAAAAGAAAATAAAAGCATGTTTAAATCAATAACTTCTATGGAGACTTAAAAAGATTAAACCAGGGAGGATCTGACTAGCCAAAAATAAATAATAAAGCTTAACAACTTCATGCACTTGAAGCTTCAAAGTACATTACAGCTTATGGCCCTGTAAACTTGGTGCAAGCAGACCCTTAAAATCCAGATTTTAAAAAGATGCTTAAATATTTAAAGATCTGGCACTTTGCCTTGTGGAACATAGACCTAGCTAATTAATCTTCATGACAATACCTCCATGAGATATGGGTCCCATCCCAAATTTACATATAGACGCAGAATTAGACAGAAATGTTTTTGAATGATGAACCCTGTAATCTCAGATAACATTGTACTATTTCTTCCAAAGCCTTTTGGTAGATCATGTGAAGACATTTTTGGCTCTTAGAGCAGCCCTCAGATGATGAGAGACTCTTTCCAATACTATGAATGGAAAATGTATAATAGGAGAACATTTTTATATTTGTAGGACTAACGGTATTGGCGCATTTGGCAAAGGCATTTAATTCCTAGCAGAACATTCTCTCTTTTCAGTTATGTTAGTTACTTTTTGGAAATGCTTTTCAATTTACTTTATGATGCAAATGGAGTTTTGTTTACTCTGAAATATCTCTACCCTCTTTTTCTGGGCAAAGGCTACGCATTCCTAGTTGGTAATTTTATGCTTCCAAGGCTACCTTTGATTTGGCAGCCTTCTGATGTTAGTTTGACCACTTGATCCTTCTGGCATAACAGAACCTAAAGGCAGATCTACTGGCACTGACCCAAGTGTGGTTTTGTTATTTCAGAAGCTCAATATTGGTGTTTTCCTCTTGTATCAGCAGGTATCTGGCAATATAATCACTTTCCTACTTATAAATTTTGCAACGTCAGGAGGTACATAACACTGGGACCCCATCATGCTGGGCTCTGGCTGAACAATATGTCGAATGTTCCAAGAAAACCTGTGTTTCTTTATACACTGGATGCATATCTGGGTTTGAGAAACTGAAAGCCCAGGGAACACAGCATCCCTTTCTCTCGCATACTGCTACTTATCCTGGGGAAGCCAGCCTAGCCATGACAGCACTCCTTGGACAAGACAACAGAGGGTATCAATCTCCAATATCATGCTCAGCTCACATTAGTATGTTTTTGTCTGAGCCACTTTTTCAGTGGTTCTACTTTTCTAGCATCCTGATGGAGCTCCAGCAAGGAATCTGTGTGAGAAATATGGCAGGTCCTCTAAACTGGGAATAGCTTCTACTGTCAGTAACAACAACCTTGGATATCTCTACCTTATATTTTGTGGTTCCATACACATGTTCAGTTTGGACTATCCATGAATGCAGAATGGGAGCCATTGACGGGGTAGTAAGAAAGGAGATGTCTAAACCACTGCAGTTGAAAGGTACCATCCCTCGGCAATGGTAAAACAAGATGGCTCATTAAAGACAGTCTCAGTTGTTGCAGCGATCACAGAGGGAATGTGAGCATCAAAAAACCTGAGAAATCAAGTGACCTTGGTGGTGAACAGGGTGCTGGAAACACTTGAAAAAATAAAATATTTTTTTCCTTTTTTTTTTTATTTTACATTACTGCAATCAGATTTTTGGTCCTCAGAGGAAATGTGTGGATAGCAAAAGGTGTGAGAAACACATGTGAACAGGAAGAGCCACAGCTGTCCTTAACAACCCTGACCAGCCCCACCTAGGCAGCAGGTTATAATGACTTTGAGCAGCCCCACTTGCGCTCCTGGCTCAGATCGTATTTAAGTTCAAGTTGGGTGTCTTTTTGGTTCTTTTTTCAAGGTGGGCCTCAGACCTGTGATGCAGCTCTGTTTCTTCTTGCTTGTAATGACGTTCTCTTGATGATTCTGCTTTCCAGTCTTTGTGCCTGGGGCTGTTGAGCAACTGTCTGTGTTTGCTGGCTGTGCTCAGGTTGTGTGGAATGGCCCCTATTGGTGAGGGCATGGCTGGGGTCGTCTTCTGCTCCCATGTGTGCCTCTGTGTTGGGTGACTGCTCCTGCTGTTCCTTGGCCTTGCTGAGGGGTATGTGATGAGTGAGGAGGCGGACATAATGCAAGTGCAAAGCTCCACAGCTTGTCCAAGGCAATAGTGGAGCTAATTTCTATTAGCTGAGTATGACATCAGATCATGGGAATTCTGCATTGGGAAAATTTCAGGAAGACTTGTGGTGTTAGATAAGTGGAATATCACAATCTAGGTGGGCCTCCACACCATGCTGCGGAGGGTGGACCTCCAAGCCTTCCTATGCAGTACAGGGCAACTCCTGGAAGCCGTGCCTCACTGGTGCTTCCTCTCAATGAGTGAGATGTACGCAAGTGGCAAGAGCTTCTTTTTTAGAGCCAATGCAATTCAATATATAAGCACACATAGTTAGTTCTGTGGTTTTATTGCCCACAGACAAACTGAAGTAGTATGCCTTTCTACAGTGGTGGCAGCAGGTGGGACATGATGGCTTCTGCAAAAGGTTGCTCTTAGCTTTCTAACTGGTTCCCAGGGAAGTTCTATTTTCTGCTCTGTGGTACCTACTCCTACAGTAAGGGTTTCCTTGTCCTACTGGAAGACAGCTTTTGTGCAGTATTTGTGGAGGCTCATGCAAAGTATTGATGCTGTAAGTCCTGGCAACTGAGTATCTTCAGATTCAAGCCAAAAAATTTCAACCCGATTCCTGTGTGGATCAAGTGAAGTGAGCAGAAGAGAGCACCTATGTGGTGTTTAACTGATGAGTGTTCAGTGCAACTCTATCCTCTGCTAATTTCAGTAAATGTATCTTTGTTGGACAACTTTTTACACAGACCTTTCATTGCAGCCCTAAAAAAGTGTCAGTCATGACAATACTGCTGTGTGAGGCTAAAAATGAGCACTGTAGAAGCAGCAGAAATTTTAGAGTCACTTAAAGACAAATATACGGTTTTGTTATGACTCAGATGAAAACTACATGGGTTTGGATCTCTCCATTAAAGGCCAGAATTATCGTGATTTCTGTGTTTATATTGTAAAGGGAGTTAGAGTGAAAACTGTTTTTCACCAAGCTATTACTGGTTCATTGTATCTTATTATATAATAAGATGGGCTAACACTGCAGTTTGAGAATCTTCTGTCCTTAATGCGTTTGGACTAAAACTTTGTCATCAAATCACCTCTTACATAGCTTAATGATAATGTTGCATGTATTTACTTATTTTTTCTCTTATCCATGGTAGTTTTCAACCAGAAGGTTCTTAAAACGTTATGTAGCTCATTGACATAATTTCAAGAATTATCTGACTGTGCACCAAAGCAGGCTGTCATAGCTTTTTAATAGCACACATTTGTTCTACAGTCTCCAAACATTTGGAGTGGAACTGAAGACTGCTGTATTTGATTTAAATGTCATAAGTGTTTTATGTAAGTACATACGAAAATGTACAGTGCAAAATAACAAACTATTCCTAAACAAGCAAACAAACTGGTTTTGTCTATTCCTACTGAATTCAAATGTGGAGTAGTAAGAGAGGTCCACACTAGTACAGGCAGTTACTATGAAGCAAATAATCCAAAGAAAAAACGTCTTGAAAATTGCATCCACTTAAACCTCTGTATTATTTGCCTCTGTGCTGGTTCAGACTAGGTAGTGGAAGTCTGAAATGCTAATGCCCTATGATAAGGATGTCAAAACAACTTCAGTGCTTAAGCATGTGTTAATACAATAGCTCAAGTTAGATGTCAGCCTTGGCTGACTGAACAACATAATAGGTAATATTCTTTACAATTAATGCTAAATAACTTGGGAATTTTCAGATTTGGTGAAGCTCAAATTACAGTTACAGAGCAGCATCAGGTAGTTTCAGATGGGCAGGTTGAAGGCCGTATTTTTAAGTGAGCTTAAGGCTGCATGTATGCAGATATGCACAGAGGGTTGCCTACCTGCCGTGGCTTTGCAGCTTGCTTGCTTGCTTGTTTTCCTTATAGCACAGCAAAACAGGCTAAGGGCTTCCAGTCACTATAGCTAATTTTGCCCAAAATTAGAATGAGGTGACTC
The DNA here is from genome assembly GCA_025447955.1 of Psilopsiagon aurifrons. Taxonomy (NCBI): domain Eukaryota; kingdom Metazoa; phylum Chordata; class Aves; order Psittaciformes; family Psittacidae; genus Psilopsiagon; species Psilopsiagon aurifrons. The sequence goes on from JAOEHY010042136.1 coordinate 25,425, forward strand.
TTAAAAATTGCACAAATTCAACTCTTCTGGATTTTGAGGGGGCCTTGAAAAAATTGGGGGAAAAAAAGAAGTAAGAAATCCCATTATGCCACTTTTCCAGACTAGCAACTTCCAGTGGATTCACTGGAAAATCTTTCCTTCAGACCTGCACCCTTGCTTGCTGTGAGCTCAGCCTTACTTCAAGCAAGCATCAGACATTCTAGCCGTGTGCTGCTTGCTTACACCTCTCCCTGCTTGCCTCCCCTGGTACTCCTGTTGGGGAGCTGATGGGCACTGAGCTGGCAGCTTCTCTTTAAGGACAAATTTCCTGCAAACTTGGGAGATTCCACCTTTGTGTCTAGCTATGATGCTGCTGTGTGGTGTGCCGGATAAGAGGCCTCATGTGTCTGGAAAGTAAGTATGCTTTTCCCCAGTCTTATTCTTCCACTGAATCAAGTCTCTGATCTGATGCACTGCTTTGGCCAGATGAATGCAGATTCTGCAGAAAGGATGTAACAGCTGGGGATGGAAGTGAAACAGTGTAGATAGATTGACTGGCTAAAGAGCAACATGAAAATGCACCCTAAATTGTGAGCTAATGTCATGGGTTCAGCAGTAGCAGTCATTTTTCTCCTTCTTAGTAGTGGGTGCAGTGCTGTGTTTTTTGCCTTGTGGCCTGAGAACAGCGCTGATAACACCAATGTTTTTAGTTATGGCTTAGTGATGTTTGGTCTGGCC
>JAOEHY010042142.1:0-12530 GCA_025447955.1 Psilopsiagon aurifrons
GGTGAGGCACTGGAATGGGTTGCCCAGGGAAGTTGTGAATGCTCCATTGCTGGTGGTGTTCAAGGCTGGGTTGGACATCGCCTTGGTTGGCATAGTTTAGTGTGAGGTGTCCCTGCTCATGGCAGGCGGTTTGGAACTAGATGATCTTTAGGTCCTTTCCAACCCTAACTGTTCTGTGATTCTATGACTCTGTATCCATAATCTTAGACCACTCCAGTGAAGTAGGCTGAATTTGTTTAACATGGATGCTTTATGTCATCTGCTGGAAGTAATAGGTTTAGCAGTGGCAAGTTTTGAAACTAGTGTGTCGAAGACAGTAAGCTAACACTGTGATTTTCTAATGCTTCTATATATTAGCAGTGGAGACAGGTAAGTGCTTATTCATTATGCATCAACATAGGATCATCATGGCAGTACTTACGAGTCACTTTCTCAGCCATTAAATAGATTCTATTTCATACTATACGGTTTGATTATATAGGATATACATAACTTTTGCATTTTTGTATTTTACATTAATGCATTTGTATTGCATATTCTAGCTTGTACAGGTGTATTACTTTCCATCACAGAAGATTACATAAGCACTTAGAGTGCACACCTCTGTGTGCATGCAGAATCTAGCAGAATGGGTCTTTGTTTTCAGTGCATTCACATTTAAGAACATTCAAAAAATTAGCACAAAGTCAATTTCCACTTTAAAAGTAAGCAAAAGGGAGACAGAAAATAGTGGTGATTACTTGGTGGAATTACAGTGGAAAAACACCGTCTAGTTTACATTTGCCTATTATTAGTATTGGCCTAAAATTCCCTCTTTGCCCTGACTAATCAATGCTGAATCTATCTCTTGATAAGACTTTTATGAGCAGCAAACCTGTTGGGAGTTAAATAACACCCCCTACAGTGCTTAAAAATAGTCTTTCATCTACAGCTACTGCTCATTTCCCTGCACGATGAATCTGCTAATCTTACGTACTACAGCAAAAGACAAAGGTATCTATACGGTCCATAGACATGTTTAAAAGCCAAGGTGCTGAAGAAATAGTCTGACAATGCAGTTAGGGATCCTAAGATGTGTGAAAACAATTACAATCATTAAAAATGCTCCATTAGTCCAGCTGAACATCAGAAAACATGGGTCATTCTGTTTAATAGATGAAAGCAAATAGATAAGAGAGAATTTCTTATTCTGAGAAGACTCTTGGAGAAAGATGTAGGCCAAGAAGTAAGTGGATTTCAGACATCTTGACATATAATAGGTGAAAACGCCTTTGCCACACTTGACAAAACAAAGCTCTGCCCTGGAATAACGTAATTGCTTTCCACAACAATGACAACAGCAGCTTTATGAGAAGGGAATAAAAGAATTTTTTTCATCTCCAGATTTGTTAAGTAGAGCCTAGCTTATTTGACCCATGTTGTGTTTGTCTTTTGGTAAACAGGCACTGCCAAGATGATGTGAAGCAGTGGCTATTAAGTATCTGAGAACTGCTGTTGAGTTTATCTTCCCATTTTCAAAACTGCGTCAAAAAGGAAGGCTACAAAATTTATCAGGTAATCGAGAGCATTGAAGCATTTAGATTGTCAAGCACTGGAAACACCCGCTGGCTCAGCCTCTAGAAGTGCACATCAAGGACACTGCAGCAACAACGAACCCTTTTCAAAGTATTTAAGGAGCCAGGAAGTAGTAGATAAGTGTACAGGGGTCAAAAGCATAGCAGAACACAGTCCAATAGAGATTAAGCAGTACTATTATTATCACTATTGCATTTTCACACTACTTAGCAGACAACAGCAACTCACAGGTTAGGCTGACAGAGAGCCTGCTTGACACCAGATTTGTCCCCATTACCTTGAAAATTCTGGACTAAGTAAATTCAAGTCTATCACATGGTTCAGTCATGACATACGATCCTTGTTAACTTCAAGGTCAAAGAAAAGACATTACATGGTAACACAAGATTTAAAGAATAGAAACACGGAAACACATTGTAATTGTCACCCACCTGGACCACTGTGTGCAGTTTTGGTGTCCTCAGCAGAAGAAGGACATGAAGCTGTTGGAGCAATTCCAGAGGAAGGCCACAAGGATGATCAGGGGGCTGGAGCACCTCCTGTATGAAGATAGGCTGAGAAAGTTCGGGCTCTTCAGCCTGGAGAAGAGAAGCTTCATGGAGACCTCAGAGCATCTGCAAAGGTGCTGGAGAGGGACTGTAGTGATAGGACAAGGGATAATGAGTTAAAACTTAAACAGGGGAAGTTTAGTTTGGATATAAGGAAGAAGTTCTTTACTGTGGGGGTGGTGAGGCCCTGGAAAACATTGCATGAAGAAGTTGTGAATGCTCTATTCCTGGGAGCGTTCAAGGCCAGGTTGAACAGAGCCTTGGGTGACATGGTTTAGTGTGAGGTGTCCCTGCCCATAGCAGGGGGGTTGAAACTAGATGATCTTAAGGTCCTTCCCTGTCCTAACTATTCTATGATTCTATAATTCTATGATTCTATGAGTAGAAGCTTAAAAACATTGGAGGGTGGACACCTACTAGCCAAGCAGCCACTGAAGAACAATTGGTACAGTTTCAATGAGATGGAGCTGTGTTAAAAAATTAAGTACTCTTAAATCCAAAATGTTTTTCAGAGGTTGGCTTAAATAAATTTCGCAGAAGATAGGAGAATTACATGTTTGGTAACACGGTCTTCATTAGGCATTACCTTAGGATTAGAGTGATTTTATTACTCGCAAGCTTCCTGATACACCTTGCTTGGCATTTGCTTTCCAACACTGCATGTTGAAGCCACACACCAAGTCACATAAGAAAATGGGCATTTTCCAAAGAGTTGCTTTGAAAGCTGGAAAAATAGTATGTGAAAGATGGAAGAGCTTTGCTCATTCTGAGTCACCTACCCAAAGAAGAAAATAAAGAGATGGCTTGTCACATGAAGTGTTACTTTTACATAAAGCAAGTTTTCTACAGTTCAGAAAGTAATGCCGGGGCACCTGTAGTGAAGGCAGAATATGCCAGTGTACTGCACTGAAAAATAAGCACAGAACTTTGTATTGCCTTTTAAGAAAAATATTTTTGCATGGATTCACTGGAACAAATGTGGAAGCAATGCTCTTTTACAAATAACCTTCCACTGGTATGGCATATTCCCTCCTCATGTTAAATAGATTGTTTTTTTTCTGTAGATACATGAAATTAGGGGAAATTAGGTCTATCTCATCCAAAACCAAGCCATTAACTAGTTCTTTTTACTAGTATTGCCCTCATACACAATTTTTTCTGCAATCGTTATGGACTTGTCATGTTAACTCAGCCGACTTTGAAGGTTTAACTAGCATTATATTAACTTACCTCCATCGCTATATCATTGAGTTGATTCTCCAGGTAAAATCTGATACACATTTCTGAATTCACATGGGAAAGTTGGCCTTGTGCATGATTGATATGTACCTTGAACAGGAGAATCTAAGATTGCTAAACATAGTGAGTATGTCAATATGAAAGTATGAATTTCCCAACTTAATTTCCTAAACATTAGAAATTCATCCTTTAAAATTAATATGTATAAGTGCATAGCATGTTTATTTAAAATAAGATGTAATTTGCATGAACTTTCCATAATTTTTGCAAAACAGTGTTAATTACCCTATTTAATGATCCAGAGCATCCCCAATTTTTAACTTTCAGGTTTCCACCTTTGTGATTCCCTAATTTCCATTACCAAAACTATATTGCAAAACAGCGACTTCAAAACAAACTCATAGTACAAGGTTTCTCTCAATTTGGAAGCCAGAAGGAATGCATAATTAGCGTGTTATTTTGTCTAGGGGACCATTTTTTCTCTAATAATTAAAAATTACGTTCTATAGGAGACACCTTGATCAGAGATTAGAGATTCTTTTATGTTGTTTAAAGCCCATGATTATGTCTTATAAGTATATATATACACACTTCTTATATACATATATATATAAAAGTCACAGAATATGTACATATGCTATGACTCCATACAGTTACTGCTCAAAGCTATGATCAAGGTGTAAAAGAAAAAAGAGTCACTTGCGTTACTAAGTTCCAGCAGAGGCTGATTTGCAAGCTACCACTGATAAATGAATAAGAAGACAAGAACTGGTGCAGAATTCATCTCAGGGTATTTTTTATTTATAAACCTGATTTTATATTTATAACTGAAAGTGTGAATGTAAATTTCTAAGGGAAAACTAATGTAAGTTCAGTTAGTTCCATAATTTTCTAGATGGGCTCAGTGTCTTTACACTCTTTAAAATCTTTTCACTATGTTATGTGCTACCTATCCCAGAATCACAGAATCATTGAATGGGTTGGGTTTGAAAGCACCTTAAGATGTTCTAGCTCCAACCTCTGCCTGCTGTGCGAAGGGACACCTCCCACTAGACCAGGTTGCTCGAGGCCCCATCCAACCTGGCCTTGGACACTTCCACGGATGGAGCATTCACAACTTACTTGGTTCCACCACTCTCACAGTAAAGAATGTCTTTCTTATATTTAATGTAGAACTCCCCTGGTATCTAAATCTTCATGGTATCCAAGTAATTGCAAGCAGAATGCTAACTGCTTTTCTCCTGTAGACCAATTCTGTTACTTTCCTTCTTCTTACCAGAAGAAATCCTCACGTAGATTTCATTTATAGTGTCCTTGTTACTCTTTTATTTAATCCTAGCTGTGTTGATTTTAATCTCTGTAGAAAAGATGTGCTTGTGAGTGAATGAAGGCTCTGTATTTTTGTTGGAAAGGATCAGGTGATATTTATGGCTGTGACTGAAGGAAGTCATAAAGATATTGTCTACTTTTAAAAAGTGCTTAACACAAACCAGAAGCTTTTGAATCTAGTTTTCCAGGTGATTGCACATAGGTTATCTGCATGTTCACTCCACTTGGCTGACTCATATAGATCTATTGATAACTTGCCAAGCAGATGCTGATACAGAGTTTTAAAATTGGAATAAGACTGAAATGAAATTACATTGATTTTTCTTGTTCCTTTCATAAGCGGCTTTTTTTTCACTGGTTTCATGACAACTGAATATTAAATTAATTCCAAGACTCAGAATGACTGAACTCCAGTTCCTGCAGAATTTTTTCATGGATCACTAAAGCCAACTATATTGTAAAATATGCTCTGACAGTCTGCAAGAGATAAAGATTGTTTACTGTACATTGCCGAATCTCAAATAATCCTCCTGAGCTTTTGCTAGTGATAATCCTTCCTATTGCTGTTATAAGGAATGGTGATAACTCTTCCTTAGACATACAGTGATAATTCTCCTCTCCACTTCCATAAAATTCTTTTAACCTCATAAAATTTCAAATAGACCAACCCAAACTTGCAAAGCAAAAACAAATCATCGCCACTTGTAACAAAGAGGTAACACAAAGCATTTCCAAAGGCTGCAATTAATCCTGGGATAGCAGTATTCAAAAATTCTTGCACCCAACAAAGAAAGGTATCCTGTGTTTTGCCTAAATGAACATGCTGTAAAGGCATATAGGTCTCAGGAACTGCTGGTTTACTTTGTATTACTAGTGTAGCCTGAGAGCTCAGGCAGATGACCCCTGCTTCATTTCCGTCATTGGAAGGTGTATGCTTCTGCTGGAAGCTCTTTGAGCCAGGTATTGTCTCTCCCTTTATCTTTGTGCTGCATTCGGCTGTATTTGGCACAAAGAATGGAGAGAAACACTGAAGAGGGTACAAGGAATTAAGCTGGAATATGCTGCTTCCTAGCCAGACAAACCCAGGAGCTCCAGTTTTCTGCCTCGCTGTTCAGTAAGCAGATTAGCTGAGATGCAGAAGGAAGGGGACTACGAAAGAGATAAACATAGTATTGTTTCAACAGGCCCCTACCTAGTTTACCTGTTATGGTGTCTGGCACAATTAGAAGGAGAGCTTCAAGTAATTTTCCAGATATTGATGAAAAAAACAACAGAAACTATTTTCTCTGCATATGGAGATCTTTTATTTGTTTTCTCCTCTTTTGTCTTGTTCTCTTGTCTTGCCTTGTCCTGCCCTCTCCTCTCTTCTCCTCCCTTCTAATCTCCTCTTCTTTTTTCTTCTCTCTTCTCCTCTCCTTTCCTGTCATTTTCTTGTTTCATTCATGCCAGCATCCCACAGACTATTTTTGCCATCAACCATCACAGGAATAGGAACAAAGAAGTTACTACCTTAACAGTGAACTAAAAGCTATTCTGGTTTACACCCACATAAATGCAGAATAATTTTATTGAGATAAATGATTCTGAGCTCCAACTGGTGTAAATTACTTTAGTATTGGCCTCATTGAAATTACATCAATTTTCCTCAAATTTAGATCAGGGCCTAAGTAACTCCAATTTATGCTCACTTACTAGAGCACTTTTTGGCCCAGTCTCAAAGGGAATAATTTGCCCTCTCCAGTAGCATGGAGTATTTATTTTCGTCCATTTTACCTCTACTTACCTCTCCTGGGGGGAGAACATGATTTTATACTCTGCAATTAACATAATTAGAACAATTTCAAAAATTTACCTTATTATTTCTCACAACATGCCTTGGAGGTTGGCAAATATCAAGCATCTGTTACAGCTGAAGAATTACATTGAAGAGGTTAAATGACTTGTCTGAGAATGGGCTGCAAGGCACTGAGATGGCTTGAACTGAATCTCAAGAATTCAAATTTCTTGCAGCCACTCTCTAGTCAATGCCCAGTGCTGACTATATTTGGTGCCTGTGTTTTGCCTGTTATGTGAGCTTGGTCACTCAACTGCTTCTCATATGGTGATTCAGTTGCATGCATTCTTCACCACACTATGAAGAAGCGGTTAAGTAAAAATTGCATTGACATATGATTGGGTGTAAACTTCTGTTTGCAAAAGTAACTTAAATAGGTATTATTCTCAATATGAAGCAAGGGTGAGATGTTCTCTGGGAATCCAAAAGCATAATGAAAGAAAGGTCTCGGAATAACGCAACACATTGTACAGTAATTAACCATCATTGTTGTCTCTTAGCTGTCTAGGTGCACTGAGGGACTAAATAATTAATCAGCTGAATTGCTGGTTAAAGATACATTATTTAGCGTTAAAAATCTGAAATAAAAACCTGCTACCATGGCCAACTGGGTTATAGCCAAGACTGCCTAAATCTTTCATAAAGCGCCAGAGACAATTATCTCTTATAGATATGCAGGACATACTTCAGCAGCAGGAAAAGTAGTCAATGAAATGACAAAAGATAGAGTTATACATTAATTTAATATTCACAAACTGGTAGGACTAAAGCCTCAGGCTTCCTAAGGCCAAATAGTACCTTTCTAAGCTGCTGACAGTCATTCAGAGTTAACAAAATAGTGAATAAGGGAAAAATGGAGGATAATATTAATTTAGGTTTTCAAAAGACTTTTGATAAATACCCTTACAAGAAACTCTTAGGGAAACTTGGTAACCATGGAGTGAGCGGTAAAAGTTCACATGGATTAAAACCTTGCTGGGAGATAGGGAAAAAGAAGGAAAAATGTTCTATTCTTACTGCAAAAAGAGGTTAATGGTGCAGTAGCCTACACACCAATGTTTTTTGTTTATGCCAAATCACAGAGTCCATACTCATGAGCAGCTCCATTGAAATCTGCTGCTCACTGTGGTGGGAAGTTTGTTGTTACTGTTCTTCAGGAATTTTAAATAAGGTTTAGAGGACATGATGGCATATTTACACACAGTCTGAAAGTGGAAGAGCTAATTAACCATGTGATTTGGATGTGCAGATCTAGTGGGTTTAGTTAAAAGCTGGGACAACTATAAAGGACCTTAAAATCATCTGAAGTGGTCATGTTAATGTGGTGCAAAACTCACTAGTTCATCCCCTCAATGGCATTACTGAATTATTTGTCCGGATTTCCTAACTGCTAATTTCTCTTAGTAGGGTGGTATATGTGTTCACTAGATATCATTTTACCACCTTTCTTTGAGCCTCCAGACCAGTGGAATGTCTGCAGAGTAAAAAAACAAGAGTTAAAAAAAGCAGGATCAAATCTCCAAAGAAATGGCAGTTGAGAATTACTGAGATTAAATTAAATCTTGTTCTGTGAGAGAATTTAAGGCATTTTTAGTATACATTCTCAAACAAGAGCTTCATTCTGTACTTTTCTCTGAAGTCACTGGCTCTTGACTCTGGTAGAAGCATGTACCTGACCATTATATGTCATCCAAGTGGCTAGATATGTTGCTGGCCATATCACTCAGTGTATACTACTGCTTACAAAACTGATGTGTCTTAACCACCCTCATTCAATCTGGCAGTTAAGCATATAATACCACTTCTGTGTTTTCTTAATGTAACATTATATGAGTTTGCTAAATTCCCTCAAGCTGAACATTATTTTGGCAAAGGCATTGTTTTATCTATGAAATAGTTCTATTTCAAACTCCATCTCAAAATGCTATGCATGTTCAAAGAGATGAATAATCCAGTTGCTCTTTAAGAAAAATGAATATGAGAAAAAATAAAAAGAAAATGTAGATAAAAATAGATGGGAAGATGATGGCCCATAGCCAGATATGTAAAACTAAGGGAGAGACTCTGAAAGCATAAAGGATAAAATTCTAGGAGGAAGGCTAGACTAGTTCATCTATTTTGCTTAGTACCATGGCTCTGAATCAGCTGCTTGAAAATGCCAGGAAATGCACTAGTGAAGAGTGAAGACACAAATTTTGTCAATGGTATTAACTTGCTTGGATTAGTAAAAATGGGAGCTAACTGCAAAGATTTGCAAAAAGACCGTACAAGGCTAAGTGGCTGAGAGAAAATGGAAAATTAAATTCAATGCAGATAAATGCAAAGTAATGCACATAGGTAAAAGCAATAAAGCTTTAGTTACAAAATGATGGGCTCCAGGCTGACTACTACCATTCAAGAGAGATATGTTTGGGCTATAATAGCTAGTTCTATAAAAACATCAGCTCAATATTCAGTAGAAGTCAAAAAGCAAATCAAATGTTAAGAATTATCAGGGAATGAATAGAGAACAAATAGATAATATTATTATGCCAGTGTATAAATCTATGGTATGATTACGTCTTCAATGTTGTGTGCATTTCTGGTCTTTCTGTTTCAGAGTAGAACTGGAAAAAAGGTACAGGCAGAGGCAGCATTGCCAGCCAAAGGTGTGGATGCCATCTGTGCAAGAAACAATGAAGCTGACCAGGCCTTTTCAGCCTGAGGAAGAGATGGAACAGAGCAAGAGTGACAAGGAGGAGGAGAAGAGGGATCAATTTTTAGTGCATGATCTTAGAGTTATGAGATGAAGAAGATTCTGCCACGCTCTCAGTTCAAAACAAGGAAACTGAACTAATTCCTTACGTGTATGTGAAACATGCTGCTGAAGGAAGCGACTGACACTAAAAATTACCATTGTGGAAAAGGTGCCTGCGTATTCCTGGAAGGAAAATCCACTGAGGGTGATTAGATACTGAGCTACCACCTTTGTTTCTTCACAGGAAGTAAAAGGAAGTGAAGGACAAGCACTGCTTCTTGGCCCTTTTGTATCCTGGTCATATGTCCCTGATCTGTCAGAGGCACACCTTTGGTATAGGTGGAGTTTTGGTCTATGCACCTAACATTATGCAAGTAAAAATTAATCCTAGAACAGAAAGGTGTATGTATACATGAAAAATGGTTTATGGAGGGACAGGAGGTACCTGCAGGGCAGGGAGGGAGAGGAGCAGAAAAAGGTGTATCCAGGGAAGATTAGGACATTGCATGTTATTATTTTATCCTCTTGAATTTACAGCTGAGCAGCCTTCTACATATCAAAAAGAGCTTTTTGCAATCAATGGAAGATGGTTTAGGCCCTCAGGACAAAGCTGTCTTTACCTGTCCTGTACATTCCCATTGCAGATATGGTTTCCAGATAGAATTTATTCTGAAGAGCAGATAAGTCGCTCTGTGGTGGCAGAGGGTGCTTCTATTTGTCATTCTGTCTGTATCTCTCACTATCCTTTTCTTGTGTTTTCTCTGATAAGGGACCTTGGTGACTTAAATATAGATCAAAGCCCCAGCCTAGGGCTGGTCAAAAGAAAAGGGAAGAGAAAAAAAGGCATGAAAAAAATATATCATTGAGCTTAAAAGATTCTTTCTTCTCTTATTTTCTGCCCTTTCTATTTGAAAATTTTCTGTCTCATCCTGCATTTAGCATATCTTACAGTAACTTTGAAGGAGAAGCAAAAGGGAGAGACTAAACTAACAGAGAAAAATATTATTTTTGTTCATTATATTGTAACTATAGTGATTTCAAAACCTGAACTGTTTCATCGCGCATCAGACAAGATGGTGACTTCTTGTGCTTGATTTGCCATGTCTGTGCTACTCATTAACCTTTTTTTGTTTGCTACCATGAATTCTTACAGTTCCATGAGTCCAGTGACTTTGATCCTCTGTGCTTGATTACTTTGGCTGTAATTACATTTGTGTTGTTATGTGTTAATTGTGAGGAATGATAGGTTATTTATCTCACGATTTGCTGTAGTACCTCTATTTGAGATGCAAGATCTAGACTTATTGAAATGTCATTCAATACCACTGAAGCTTGAATACATATGACAAATGCTGTCTTGTCTCACATACTGGAAGAGGGGACAATTCTGAATATGTATACAGCTGGAAAGTTAGTTGTGTCCAAAAAACCTTTTTTTAGCACAATTTAGTCTATAAGATGAAGATTTATATGAAGAGTTCTGATTCATTTATTAAATAAACATACTGTTTAATTGAAAACTTTATTCAATCACTTTAATTCCAATAGCTTTAATATTGTCATAAAAGTAATGCCTGTCCTTTTTCCTGACTCCAGAAACCCAGTGGTTTTGCTTTAATATTGTCATAAAAGTAATGCCTGTGCTTTTTCCTGACCCCAGAAACCCAGTGGCTTTGCTGTAGCATCAGGATATTTTTAGCAAACACATTTTTTCATGGGTTTTATGAAACAGCTTCACCATTTCTACTATCTACAGTATGATTTAACTATATGCAGTTTTACTACATTGCCCAGAAGTGGTTGTTAGGCTATAGCAATAGATCAGCACAGCTTCACCAAGCTCAGTAAATCTACTTCCTTGAACCATTTGATGTTATGATTTTAGTGGGCATGCGCTGATGAAAACAGCATCCTTCTTTCATGCAGAATGAGAACAAATTTATGCAAAGTTACAGCTATGGCAAAATTAGAACCAGTACTTAGTGTTATAACCATCATTTGGGCTGGCAAGGAAAAGAAAATCCCTAACTTCTTCACTGTTTCATAAGGAAATTCCACTGGTTTTATTATAACAACAGTACAAAGGTCTATACTCTGACAATGACTTTTAGCCAAAACTTACTAATGTCTCTGAAAGTTCTGAATGCAAAATGATAACCTCAAAATATAAGCCATTTACTGCCAGATGTATTGCAAGCTGTTCTGTAACGTCACATGAAAAGTAATGAAGTAAAGACAGAGCCATGGCGATATTATAAGAAGCTAAATTGGGGATGGAGAGGGTGTTAGCTTTGCAAAATTTACAATAACTTGAAGAAATCAAGGTGTTCTGGGAAACAAGTGGTGGAGCAAAGCCAAATTTGAGTGTTTATTTTTAAGATCAAGCAGAACATTCAGTTAAGATTGACTGAATCGAAGTATAAATTTTGCAGAGCACCATGACCTACAGCAAACTTTCCCTCCTATTGACACAAAGGAGGAAGTAAGTTTAGATCTCATTGAAGATCCCATACAGAGACCTCTCTCGAAGAACTACTGATGCCACAGATGGATCCATGGTAAAGTTTTTCACATGAGATAAGTCAAAGCGCTAGTCAGTGCTGATAATGATCTTGATTTCTTGTCAGGTTTCTTTCACTTTCTTTGTTTATACCTCTTAATTATTTTAAGCACTTCCTGCTAGTGGTGACAGAGGGTGTATGTTCATTCAGACCAAGGCTAGCACATTAGTCAGAAGGAAACAACAGGTAATGAAGAATGAGAAAAAATGAAGCATGTGTAAGCAACTCTTGAGCTGCTGAGTTTCAGAGACCGTTTTTGCTTTGCAACATACCAGTTCAGCCTCAAACCACTTAGCCATAAAGCTGATACTGCTTCAAAATAGCGAGGTTGTTTATAGGTAGCTGCAAACCAGGGAAACTGGATGTAGAAGTGCTTAAGCTGAGTGGAAATTGAAAAAAGATGATCCATAAATGGAGAGATAACAGTCTGGGCATGCTGAATAGATTATATGTTTGCATCTAAGAGCAAAATTCAGCAGGAAGTGAAAGGATCATGTCACATGCGCATATTTCACATCCCTCCATCACTGCCTCTTAACCAGATAAGGGCTTTTGCACACTAGAGAGTTATAGAAGAGGAAAATTCAGAATATCGAAAAATCAAGAGATGATAATTTCTATTATTATAGTCTGGGAAAGTTGGGGCTGTTCAGCCTGGAGAAGAGAAGGCTGCGTGGAGACCTCAGAGCAGCCTTCCAGTATCTGAA